>CAUYLG010041682.1:0-38132 GCA_963573385.1 Cacajao melanocephalus
CTGCATTCTAGCCTGGGCAATAAAACAAGAATCTTGTTCTCTCTCCCTCTTTCTCTTCCTCTTTCTTTCTCTCTTACATTCTTTTTTTTCTTTCTTTCACTCTGTCTTTCTTCTCTTTTTCTTTCTTTCAAAAAAAAAAAAAGAATGCTTACTAGACAAGAAAATTAATACCCACAGTTCGCTACATACTGATGCTAGTTAGACACTTATACATCAGTACAAATAAACTAATTAACATATTTCTTGAGGAAGAGAGAAACAAAGACCATAAAGGCAGGAGACTGAGAACCATATACTTGTTATGATTATTGACAGTGAAGTCTGATTTCCTATGCTGGAATCCTAGGAAAACATGACTAGATTTGGTGATCTTGGAAAACTTCTCTAAACTTCCTAAATCTCAGTTCCCTCTTCCATAAAATGGGAATAATTTTTCATGATATATCACCATATCAGGATTCCAAGCACTTACAACAGAGTAAGCACTCAGTAAATATATATAAAATGCTTAGCACAGAACTAAACAGTATTTATTTTTCAATAAATAATATTCAGTGCATTAAAGCTATAATGCATTGATTCACTAACGAGAGAGTGAAAGGAGAGCTCACTAGGGGGCCAGTGAAAAATGAATGAAAGTCCAAGGCTTGAGGGTCAAGAAATTAGCTTTGTGGTATTATTTTTCAAGGTTAATTACAATGGTATTGAAACTTATTCTTTCTTTCTTTCTTTCTTTCTTTCTTTCTTTCTTTCTTTCTTTCTTTCTTTCTTTCTTTTCTTTCCTTCCTTCCTTCCTTCCTTCCTTCCTTCCTTCCTTCCTTCCTTCTTTCTTTCTTTCTTTCTTTCTTTCTTTCTTTCTTTCTTTCTTTCTTTCTTTCTTTCTTTCTTTCTTTTTGAGACAGAGTCTTGCTATGTCACCAGGCTGGAGGGCAGTGGCACAATTTTGGCTCATTGCAACCTCTGCCTCCTGGGTTCAAGCAATTCCCTTGCTTCAGCCTCCCGATTAGCTGGGACTACAGATGTGCGCCAACAGGATGAGCTAATTTTTTTATTTTTCGTAGAGAGGGGTTTCGCCATGTTGAACATGTTCATCTAGATTTAAAAAATTCTGTCTAATTACAGTACAGTCCACATGTGCAAAATCAGAAAACTATGAAAACAAAAAAGCAGTTGTATTTGTTCTTAGCTACATTATGTCATTCAAACTGTAACTTCCATATGTTAGCTATGATGCTGTCACTCCAAACACAGTGATGAAAGTTAAAAAGCATTTAAAGGACTTATGAATATTCCCAAACATCTGGGTATTTGTCATCATGGAAGCAAAACATTCACATATTTTCATCAAGAAGCTTTGAGATTAAGCAGCAATATACAGGGACTATCTAAAGGAGTTTCCTTTGTAATTTGTCTCTAGTGGTTGTAATGGTTTCAGTTTGGCATAATCCTAAAATTTTGTTTGTTTTGTTGTTGAATATGAAGGTGTCATGTCTGTGAATATATGCCATAAAGTTTTCCATAAACTTGGGATTAGTTGATACTGCTCTGTCTTACTGCTGTCTGCGGCAAGGGGTGTGCATCTCATGATGGTGTCCATAGAGAAACAATGAAGCTACCAATTAGTGAAAACAAAGATCACTACTGTGCAGGATCTCTATACATATCAGGCTTTTAGCATCTGATTCCACATTAGTCGAGACAAATACGTTACTCTAAGGACCCAGGTAAAGATGAATGAGTTCATAAATTCAATAGTTTCGAATTTTTTTAATCATAAAACTGAAATGTGGTATTTTTTCTCATCATAAAGCTAAAATGTGATATTTTTCTTCTAAGATTTCACTTTTTTCCATTCTCATTTACTAAAGATCTTTAAAAATGCAATTCTTAGTAAGATCCTGCACACTTCAGCACGGGTAATTAAATTTTGAGCAAATACATTTGATTGTTGGATCCATGTGGAGACCTGTCTATGCCATTCCTGGGCTCACATTCCCTCAGATTAATTCCCTGCTTTCTTCTGGCAAGCTCTGTGTTACAGAGGATTGAATCCTACATACTTCATTCCTAGCCTCCTGAGTTAGCTGGCTTTTCTTGTGTTTGCCCAATAGAAGTTACTGACAGGAAACTGGAGGATGGAAGTAAAGGAGAGGCCAGGGTATTTATTTTTGTGCATTTCTCCCTCAGGAAGCATCTCCAGCAGCTTTATCTTCTCTGTGGCTCCAGCTCCTATTAGGAATAAAAAAGTTTACCACTATCTCAACTGCTATTGAGTCACTCCAGCTGCTGAACTACAGTAAAATCTTTTCCAGCCTAAGACAAGAGGTGGAGGCATGTTGTTATTGCTCATCTTCGGGTTGCCTCACCAAACTCAGGATTAATAGTTCTTCTATTATTAATTTGCTACATCAAATTCTCTCAGTTTTAAATGGTTTCTATTTTCCTGGACCCAGACTGCAACACCAATTATCATCACCTGCCTAGTTGTTAAATAGAGAATATACCATTTCTAAACAGGTAACTCTAAAATATTCCAAATAGTTACTAGCTTTTGTAATTAAAATTCATTTTTTGTACTTGTATCAACGTAGTAAGACGAAAATGGGAAAATGAAGTTTTAAAATGTGAGCACATGGCCTCAAGCCACAGTCACGGCCCCTTTAATTAATTCTGCACCCTTGATTTAGCTACAAAACATTGTATTGAAAGTTCAGCTGCATACATTATTGTGTGTATACTTATAAACTAGAATAAGCCTGTTTTGTGTAATATGGGAGGCACTTTCTCCCACATCCTCAGGTATGAATGTCATACAATGGCCTAATGAAATCCAAGCAGGCACTTTTTTTTTTTCTGGAATTCTGTACAAACCAAGAGAAAGACAAGTTTAACTGCCAAATTCTCAGGAAGGAGGAAAGTTGGAGTGATGAAGGCACTGCATGCAAGAATTCTGAACCCATGTTCCTTGAGTCTCTTCTGTATCTCCTTGAATGGGCATAAATAAGGATGCATCTTACTGGCCCATTCTACTTAAATCTGTATAATTGTGCCACTTTAACATTTTCAAGCTTCCAATCTTTTGGATTGTTGACCTAACAACTAACCATTTGATTCTCTTATTTATATAGAAAAGTTATTGTTCTATTGAAATTGTGAAAATATTTGGCAGAGGATTCCCAGCTAAATCGAAACAGAGAATAAACCAGGAGACAGCTCATAACTGTGATATGATTTGGTTAATTTATTAAACTTCTGTCTCTCTGAACTATGAGTTCCGTGAATATTTGCTTTAAGGAAAATACAAACATGAACAATTCAACTGTGGCAGCAGCCTTGCTAAAAATCAACCTACTAACACACTTACCAAAAAACCCTTCTAAATTAGCCATAAAATTACTCATAACTGACATTTGTTTAATATTTTAGAAAGCATGGATTTTTATTTATCTAACTTGATTGACACATTTCTGAGAAGATAGAGTATGTATCTTTAGCTCCATCGTACAGATAGGAACTGAGGCTCAGACAGGTTTGCTAACTGTCTCTATTAACATCTGTTAGTTTTTCTACAGCCTTAGTTACATTTATTATTTTGATTGTAGAACTATTCTCAAATTCTCTGTAGCCTTGATTCAACCACACATTTTTGCATTATTAGTAAGCCTTTACTTACAGGTAATGATCTACACATAGGAAACACTAAAGCCTGATTTTAAACCAGATTTTCAGAGCGCTAGACTTTGAGTTTCTCTTTCTCCACAATATAGTATTCTAGAATTTGGCCTTCATGTAAACATACCTTGACCTAGGAAACTGTGAAACTGAGGAACTCCACTAAAATCTTACCCAAATAGGTTAATGGCTGCAGAAGAATTCATAGAGTTGATCTAATACACTTTGCCCTTCAACACTTGCTTCACACTGTGATGTCCTTCCTCTTTTTGAGCCTTTTCTGAACATTTTTCTAGTATTGAAGTTTACTTGCCTTGGATGCTAATATAGTCCACCTTGGGAACACTTTGATTGCTACAAAGTGCATTCTTATCTTGAGTCAAATTCTATCTTTCTAACTGCAATTAATTTGTCCTAACTCCACCTTTTGGGCCTAAATAAAACAAAGATTATCTCTGTTTCTCTTTTAAAAAATACTTGCAAAAAACTATCATTCGTTGAATGGGTTATTCTCTGAGAAAAATATTACCAGTCCCTTCACCTAGTCCTAACAGAGAAAAGTTTTCAGTTCCTTCTCTACCTCAGATGGTTTCCTCTGTATAGGCTTTACTGAATCTACTTATCTCCTATTTTAAGGTTTTCAGGTCTAAGTACAATATTTCTTGTATGGTTACATTCAAAAAAAAAAGAGCAAAGCCTTTTCTGAACACATTGGTATCTCTGTTTCTATTTTCTATCATCTCATCTCTCTTATGTCATGCCTCACACACACAGAGCTCATGGCAAGCACAGGATCCTGTTGGTTCCCCCATGCCCTGCTGTAAAGTCATGTTTTCCCCAGACACTTCTACCAACATGTTGATTCTGAACTTAAATCAGTTTTCATTTATTAAAATTCATCTCGTTTAGCAACATCATAGAGCATAAATTTTGAAGTCAGATTTGGTATGGAAGCGACTGCTCAACATTTAACAAAATCTATTTTCTCTTCCTCCTGGACACATATATAGGTCACATGTTATGTTTCCTAGAGCTGCTGTACAAAGAAGCATATATTAGGTGGTTTGAAACAGAAATTTATTCTGTCACAGTGCTGGGGGTTAGAAGTCTGAAATCAAGGTGTTGGCAGGTTTGGTTCATTCTGAGGTCTATGAGGGAGAAGCTCTTCCATGCCTCTCTCCTAGCTTCTGGTGGTTGTCAGCAGTCTTTGGCATTTCTTATCTTGTAGGTGTCTCTCTCCAATCTCTGCCTTCATGATCATGTGGCAGTCTATTTGTGTATTTACATGGCCATCTTCTTCTAAAGATACCAGTCATACTAGACTAGGCACCAACCTTACTCTTCTTATATGATCTTACCCTAACTTAACTATAAAAATAACATTTGCAATAACCTTATGTCCAAGTAAGGTCACATTTTAAAATGTTGGAGGTTAGGATTTCAACATATCTTTTTGCAAGGCACAATTTAGTTTTTATTTATGTATTTGGTTTTTCTTCAACTTTTATTTAAGTTCTTGGGTACGTGTGTTAGATGTGCAGGTTTTTACATAAGTAAACATGTGCCATGGTGGTTTGCTGCACAAAACAACTCATTACCTAGGTATTACTCCCAGCAACCATTAGCTGTTTTTCCTGGTGCTCTCTCTCCCCCCAGTGTTCGTACCATTCAACAACAACTTGTGAGTAAGAACATGCAATTTTTGGTTTTCTCTTTCTGTGTTAGTTTGCTGAGGATAAAGGCTTTCAGCTCCATTCATGTCCCTTCAAAGCACATCACCTAGCTCCTTTTCATGGCTGCATAGTATTCCATGTTGTATATATACCACATTTTCTTTATCCAGTGTATCATTGATGAGCATTTGGGTTGATTCCATATCTTTGCTACTGTGAATAATGCTGCAATGAACATACATATGCATGTGTCTTTATAATAGAATGATTTACAGTCCCTTGGGTATACACACCCCTAGTAATGGGATTGCTGGGTCTAATGGTATTTCTGCTTCTCGATCTTTCAGGAATCCTCACACTGTCTTCCACAATGGTTGAACTAATTTATATTCCCACCAACAGTGTAAAAGCATTTCTTTTTCTCCACAGCCTCTCCAGCATCTGTTGTTTCTTGACTTTTTAGTAACAGCCATTCTGAATGGCATGAGATGATGGCATCTCATTGTAATTTTGATTTGCATTTCTCTGATGATCAGTGATGTAGAGATTCTTTTCATGTTTTTGGCCACATAAATGTCTTCTTTTAGGAAATGTCTGTTCGTGTCTTATGCCCAATTTTTAATGGGGTTGTTTTTTTCTTGTAAATGTGTTTAAGTTCCTTGTAGACTCTGGATATTAGAACTTTGTCAGATGACAGATTGCAATATTCTTTTCCCATTCTCTAGATTGTCTGTTCACTCTGATGATAGTATCTTTTACTGTGCAGAAGCTCTTTAGTTAAATTAGATGCCATTTGTCAATTTTTGCATTTGTTGCAATTGCTTTTGGCATTTTCATCATGAAATCTTTGCGTGCAATGAACAATTTAACTCATAATGCCATACTACGAAAACTTTCCTGCAGTTACATGTAGTTATATAAATTATATTACTGAGTTCTAGCTAGTGGAATGTGAGTGGATGTAACACTTCCACACTTGATTCATAAAAATATCTCATGCTCTTTTTTCCTTTTTGTTGGCTAGATGCAACAATGAGAATAGAGAGCCATAAGATGGAAAGGATCTGAGTCTCTGACTTGCCATATTGGGAAGGACCACCTCTTAGATATCAATACCTGCCTTAGTTCAATGAGCTGAAAATAGATGTATTTTATAATGAGCCATTATGTTTTAAAAAAACGTAATAGACTTTTCAACCCCTAACTAAATACCTGGATTGACTTTGGTATCATTCAACCAGTTATACTGAGTCCCTGTTAGATATCAGGACCATGGTTCTGTACAATGAAAATAAAGATCTCTTTCCTCAGGTAGCCTACATTCTTCTGAGGATGAATGCTAAACTTGTAAGCAAATGTATGAATATAGAATGTCCATGGAGAGATAGGCTAAAAAATATTAGGATTTACACAAATTAGGAGGGAGGCTCTAATTAGGTTCAGTAGTCAGGAAGGCCTCTCAGATATGGAAGGGGGTTGGATCTAAGACAAATAATGAGCAAAAGCCATCCATGCAAAGGTTGCTCTAGGGACAAGCGTTGGAAGTTCAAGGAATTAAACCAAAACTAGTGTGATTAAAGCAAATGATAAAATGTCTGGAGCACAGGAAATAAGAAAGAGGAGAAATATGAGATGAAGTCAAAATTTAGGCAGTGTGTACGTTATATAGGCTTACAGCTCATTACAAGATTTTGGCTCTATTCTAAGAGATTGGCAAACCAATTGGAGCATTTTATGATCTGATTTTTATTTTTAATGGATTACTCTGATAACCATGTTTTTACTGGATAATAGGAAAAGCATGGAAGCATTTACTAGGCATTTGAAGTAATCCAGGTAAGAAATGATGGTAACTTAGACAAGGATGGCTACAGAGGACACAGTGAAAAGTAGTTAGGTTGTCTTACAGCAAATAAATATGTACCTAGAATAATGATGATGATAGCAATTGCAACAATTATAACAATAATAATAATCCCTGACAATGAATTTAGCCTTTAGAATCTGGCTTTTATTCTTCAGTTTTCCTTTTCAATTTCATGCACTATAAATGTTTGAATCTTATCTCATTAATATCCTTTCCTGGGTCATTAATAAAGTTGTCAACTTCAAATTCAAGAGTGAAGGCTTTTATTTCCTATCCATTGATAGTCATTATAATGATGTTAAATGAATGAAAATGATATAATCCTACAACGATAAGCATAATAGAAAGTGAGATGTCAACAGAGGCTTAAAATATCTCTGAAAGATGAAAAACAGATGAGTTGGTGGAACCCAGAGGGGCTGCAGCCAAAGAGGGAACTAGGCTGCCCTGGCAATAAGGCAAATGACCTCAGGTGATTGGAGTGAGAAGTGGATCTGAAAGAGAAAGAATAATTAAGTGGCTATGTGTGTGATAATTCTTCATCTCTAATCCAGAAGCCAGGTATTAACTACCAAAGCAAATGTATACAACAAAATAAACAGCCGAAGGAAAATCATTCTCTGAATAAATTTAGCTGCCTAGTGAGAAATGGGGCAACTAGTATATTTACCTGCCTAGCGAGAAATGGGGCAACTAGTATATTCTAGCATTTAGAAGATTTCAGGCACAGTGACTGACACTCAGCCCTATTTCCTGCTTGGCTAAAGCTGCCTGTCAATAAAACCCATTTAAAAGCAGAGTGGTATCAATCAACTATTTTATTGTATCATTTTGAAACATGAAAGAAAACAAAGATAATGCAAGAAGTATAAGGGCAATTTATTCTTAGAAAGATTTATATGTGTATGTGTGTGTGTGTGTGTGTGTATATACACATTATATATGCATATATATAATTCATAAAATAAAAGAATAGCATTACTCACCAAATGAAGGTTCAAAGGAAATAAAATAATTATTTGACATTTAAAATACTCTTGACAAAGTTAGTAATGGAAAAATTGTTAGAAGATGAAGTCAAAGGAATTCTCGAAATACATGTTAAAACACATAATCATAGAAAAAAGACACAATTACGAGGTAAACATTTAAGACACTCAGTGTTGAATTAGTGTTCTGAGAAGGGAGCACACACAAGATGGAGATAAAATTATTATTTTTTAATACAAGAATATTTCCAGAGCTATGGTAGATATGCTCAAACTGAAAGAGCTTGACAAATATTGAACAAAATGAGTAATACTTGAAAATAGTGAATAAAAATTGAATACTTTAAAATATTGAACAAAATGAATAATACTTTAAAATTCTTTCTGGATGTATCATTGTAAAATCTTAGAAAACAGGAGTATTCCATTTATCTAGTGCTGTGTAGCAGACCACTTCAAAGTTTAGAGGCTTCATCAATATGTGAATTCATTAATATGTGAAACAGCTTGATGTAGCCATTCCACACTGTATACATATATATCAAAACATCATGTGTGCATCATGTTGCACAATAATAGATACAATTTTTGTTTGTCAGTGTAAAAACTAAATTTTAAAAATCACGGCTTCAAACAACAGCAACATTAATTTTACTCACAAATCTGCAGGTGGGGCAAAGCTCAGCTCATCTCTGTTCTATTTCATGTCAGCTCTGGCAGCTCAAAGGCTGGGGTTAAAGTCCTTGGAAAGCTCACTCACTCACATGCCTGGGCACTGGGAAAACTAAAAAACATCTGGGCTGAACACTTGGGTTTCTTCAGGCATCTCTGTATCTGTGTGTGGTCTCTCCATGTGATCCTTCCAGCATAGTGGCTTCAGGATAGTTAGACATCTTATATGTTGGCTCAGGCCTTCTAAGGCCTGAGAAAGAGAGACAGGCAGAAACTCTACCACTTTTCTTTTCCAATAAACATTTTATCTTAGAATTAAGATTAACAGAAAACTTAGAAAGATAGTACAGAATCCCTATGTACCCTGCATTAATTTCCTTCATTCTTAACATCTTAAATCTATTATATTTGTCATAACTGCTCAACAAATATTGATATATTATTATTAAAGAAACATCATTTATTTAGATTGTATTCCTTTTTTCCTAATGTCTTTTGAGGATTACTGGTAGCATTTTGCAGAATGTCCTTCAATTTGAGTTTATCTGATATTTTTCTCGTGGTAAGACTAGGATTATGTTTGTGTAGAGAGGAAGACCACAGAGGTGAAGTGCTGTTCCCAATATAATATAGCAGGATAACTTATCTTCTCACTGATGATGTTAACCTCGTTCACCTCGCCAAAGTATTGTTTTCCAGATTTCTCTATTGTAAAGTTAATTTATTTCCCTCCTTTCTATATGATATTATGTGGAAACAAGTCACTAAGCACACCACACATGTGAGGAAGGAGTCATGCTCTGCTTCCTTGAGAGCACAGTATCTATCTACATTATTTGGCATTCTTCGCTAAGGAAGATTTCTGCCTTCTCTCTCATTTAATTTTCAGTCATAGTAGTACAGACTCACAGATATTTACTTTATAGTTTGAGTTGTAATTCAGTATCTTGTTCATTTTGTTGCTCATATTGTTTCAGCTTTGACCATTAAGCATTTTTCTTTTGTTAGAATACGTTCCTTTGAATTATCCCCATTGTTTTGTCCTTTGAGCAATACCCTAAATTCTAGCTTATCAAGATACTGCAGCTTCATCTTGTATACTTTCTCTCCCAGGTTTAGAACCAGACTTTCTCAAAAGAGCCCTGCTTACTTTTATTGGAGAATGGAGTTAGAAACTAAGACCTGAACACTGGAGTACTCATTGCTTTTAGGCTTTCTCAGGAAATAGAGCAAGGAAATATATTTATGCATACTGATCATGTATTTTATATATATATATATATACACACATATATGCATATATGCATGCACACTCATATATATAACTGTGCTTTCATTAAGCAATATTTATATTAAGCTAGACATGGGTCCCTACTAATATCTCTGATTCTAGTCTAGTACCTGACTCTCCATTCCAGCTTCTTCCCCTTGCTTCTCTGTAACTAGTCACTCCAACAGAGAAAAACCAGACTTTCACCACCTGCCATCTACTTACTTATTGTTAAATTCTAGTATATATGTGCAGAATTTCAGAATTGTTGGCCTGTACTTCCATGACAAACAACTTTAGCAACTAGAATCCAATGCTTATGTATAGTTTCCTGGTCTTTATTCTTCCATTTTTCAGTAATTTCTAAGATTATTTAGCTGAATTCTTCTTTTTCTCCATCCTTTTCAGTGAAATTATATCACATATTTATAATGCAGTTAAATTATTTTGTCACAGTCTGCATTCTATCCTGGGATCCCCTGTCTTCCTGGTTGATTTTTTTTAATTCATCTATTAAGTTTTATTCTTATGGTGTTAAGTCAGATTTTGAGAAAAGGAGAGGTCAAACAGTATCATTTAGAATCATATCTTAGCTCTAAAAACATCTTCTGTTCTTCACCTCGTCTTGGTCAACTTTCTCCCTTCCCAAAGGTCCTTGTGCCATTCATAGAGTTTTCATCTCTACAGTTTTTCCTTTTCCAGAATATCATTTCAATGAAATCATATTGTATGCAGATTCACAAGACTGATTTTTTTTTCACTTGGAAATATGCACTTAAGATTCATCCATGTTGTTGTATGAATTAATTAATAGCTTATCACATTTGATCATAAAATAACATTCAAAAGTATAAATCTGTACTTTTTATCCATTATCCTGCTGAAAGACATTTGGGCTATTTCTGATTTTAGACATCTACCACTTTTTAAACCTAGCCTTGAAAGTCACACAGCATCACTTATGCTACATTAAATTCATTAGGAGCAAGTCACAGACATCAGCCCATATTCAAGTGGAGGGAAATTAAACCCAACCTTTATAGGATGAGTATCAAAGTGTTTGTGGTCATGTCTTAAGACCACCTCAAAAGGATGAAGAAAAATATCCTGACCGTTTTCAAGGATTCTTCAACTCTCCAAACTCAGTTCATGAGCATTGGAATAGTTTTCTACTGCTGTGTAACAAATGATCATAAACTCAGCCTCTTAAAACATTATTCATTTATTATTTCACAGTTCTGTGGGTGAGAAGTCTTAAACAAGCTATGTTCTTTGCTCAGGATATCACAAGGCTAAAATCAAGGGGTCGTAGAACTAAGTTCTTGTTTGGAGGCCATAGGGGAGAATCTCTTCATTCAAATTTTTTGTTTGTTTGTTATGTTATCCCTGGTTTAAAGAATATTCTTTAAAGATATAAAAAGTAAGATAGTTCTATAACTGTATTAAGAAGAGGTGAGTATGAAGCAGATTTTTATGTAAGTTAAATCTCTAAAGCCACAGCATAATAAGCAATAAATAATGTCTAAAGTTAAAACTTCAAGCAGTGATACTATGAACAATCATTTAGGCAATTAATTTAAGCACTGAAATCACAGGTTATTGCTTCTAGGGAGTGTGTTTGCAGTGGGAAGAGATGGGGTAAGAACTATTGCTTTTAAGCACAAACTACTTTGTACTATAAGAATTTAAATATTTCTGTATTACTTTGATGACAATTTCAAAGAATAAACTATTGAATAAAACAAAACTGTAGACAGATCCTCCATTTACTAAATTGTTTGACTTGTTAATGATCTTTTTGATTACTATCATTAAAATCTATATAATTATGCCAAAGAACGTATTTCCTATTGTTTATAAGAAAAATATATTTATAAGACCATAGACAGAGTTTTTTAAAAATCCGATTAGAGATTGTATGTAACTATATTGATAGAGTTTTTTTGAGTGACCAGATTTTGCCTTATTTTTTTAAAAACTAGTAGGCAATGATCTGTCCTTAGTAAATCTATGCAGTTTTCTCTTCCAAGAAATAAACAACCATTCCTTCAATACAACTTTGCAGAAAGAAAATTGGTGTTTATTTCAATTTTATGGTGAAAATTTCTATTTTTCCATCATTAAGATTTATGGTGATTGTCCTGTCCTGTATTTTCTTTATGTATTCTTGACAGTGGTTCAGCTATCTCATATGTGAATCTCCTCGAGACCACAGTAACTTACCAAGCACCATTTGTTCTGGTTAGAGATTACATTTTAGCCCAATAGCCTGCACTTTTTAAATATTCTTATCTTTAAGGACTTCCATCCTATCTTACTAACGCTTATTTTCTGTTTTCTAATTAAAATACCATTTTTCTTTATGTAAGAAGTGAAATAAAAATGAGACAAGTAGTTTCATTTTTTTTCTTTGGTATTTGTTATTATGATTTGCTGTAAGCAATAAATCAACATTTTATTTGTTGCAATATTTGTTGCAATTTATTGTAAGCAATAAATCAACATTTTATTTGTTGCACATCCAAGCATATAAAACATGAATTAAAATTTTTTTTAATTGAGCTATAAGGTACCAGTTGATTTGAAATCAAAAGAAAATGCCTGTATGTTTTCTGAGCATTACATTATTTTCATAAAATTACAAGCAATGTGTTACTATCCATTGGAGAGTATTTTATTAAAAACTATTAATAATAAAATCAGCACATAATCAAATTAACAATTTTTATGAGTACTATTAATTTGGTTAACACTCAGATTGTTCTTTCTATGACCATATGATTATAAGAAATGAAAACATAATAAATGTACACATGGGAATTAGAAAACCAGTTTAAATTAACCTATTACAGTTTTGTTTTTACAAGTGTTTTCACTATTTAAAGAACTATAATATGTCACTTATTTTGAGCAAACTCAAATGATAATCATAAAATGAAAAAGCATTCTCTCTTAAGATTACCAGTCTAAACTGTACCTAAGTATAGCAACCAGAAAATTTTCTATTTGACTTGAACTGGTAATATTTATAGTAGTAATTGTAATTGTAATAAAACTAACATATATGGCATGCTTACTAGTTGTTAGACACTATACTAAGTGCTTTATAGATGCAGTGTTTCCTTTAATTCTCTCAACACTTTACCAATATGTGTTATCCCCTTTTAAACATAGCAGAAAACTTGGGTCTGAGGTTTTAAACATTGCGCCTTGCAGGATAAAAGTTTGAGCAAAAGTTAGGCTCAGTAGAGGCTGAATTTGAATTAAGAAATTTAAATTCAGTTCTTTACTTTATAAATTTTTCTGTGAATAAAGAAATACAGGAACAGAGAAGAAAGATAAACCCCTGAAATAGGTTCATACAAAAAAATGGGAAGGAGGGGAAATAGGAAACCTCCAAATCTCTAGGTAAAGAAAAGAGATGCCTGTTAGTGTTTCTTCAGCTGAAAGTACAAATGCCCTAAGTTGAGAAAATATTTCTGTCCTTTTAATTGATATTATTTGACTATCATGAAAGGAGAATGAGGAGAAATTTAGAAAGAGAAATTCAAAGCTATAGTCTTTGAAAGGGTTAGAGATTAGAGACAAGACAGCAATGACAGTGATGAAAATGGTTGACAAGAAAGGGTTAGGTGAAACAATAGAGACGTGTGGAATTGGAAGAGAAAACTTTACCATACACAGATGGTTCTGAATTGCTAGGCATATAGGGTATCTCAGACACAGGATGAAATAATGAGAAACTCCTTCTGGTATGGGAGTGGAGGGAGCATCTTTAATTTGGAGCTTAAAATCTATCAAAATCATATACAATGCGGAAAATAAGTTGAAATAATGAAAATCATGTAACTGTGTTCTAAGATTTAGTCATAAATTGTATCCTCACCCTCCAAAGGTACACGTATACACACAGATGCTTCTAGACTTCTCTTGTTTCTCTCTGTAATAGCACCACCATGTACCCCATTACCTCATGTATAAACCTAGGAGTCACTTCATACCCTCACTTTTCTATTCTACCCACATCTGTGCAACCAATAAGCCCTTTCAATTTAACCTTCTAAACATCTCTATTCTGCTCCTGGACAACTATAATAGCCTCAATGCAACTCACCCTGCCCGTCATCTTGCCACTGCTACAACTCTCCAACCCATTCTCTGCACTGCCTCTCAGATAATATTTTTAAAGCACACACATCCACTTAAACAGAGTGATTGCAAAATGTCTATGTTCACAGATTTGCAAGAATTACTTATCTCCATGGGAGCTGTCATTTGAAATGCAAGGCTCTTCAAACATCATTTGCAGCCTCAATGCATACCTCCAGCACCGCCTGACCTCAGCAAAATTATGCTAACTTTAGTTGCTTAAACATATCTTGCTCCCTCTTATCTTTAAACTGGCTGCTCCAATTGCTTAGGATATTCTTTCTAACCTCTCCATGGACTAGTCCACTTGAAGACCTCCAGAAAGTTATAATCACTTGTCCAGTCTTAAAACTTTGATTTAAAGGTAGGCTTATGTGCTTGCTCTCTATGCTCTCTCCAAGTGCTCTGGACGTATTTTCACTCTGGCAGTTAAACCAGGCTGTAATTTGTTTTCTTATGTGTGTCCTTTTCCTACTTATACCTTAATCTCCTTAAAAGTAGGACTAACTCTTTAAATTTTATAATTCCTATGTCTGGTATAGTGCCTGGGACACAATGATAGTTTTGTAAATAGTTTTGAATAATAGATAAATTGAAGTCATTTATTTTTAATTAAAATTTCATTCCTCTAGTTATGACCTACAGCTCTAACTCTAAGCATATGATAGCTTTTGTCTGCGCGTATATTGAGGAGTGTTGGAATGTTTTCTATTTCAAATTTATTTGAAAATATTTATAATCAAAATGATTGAATTTACTTTCATCTAGAATCTAAAATAAAACATGGTTTGCGAAATATTTTTTTTTACCTTTCTTCTTACAATCACATAAAAGTCTGTAGAGAAATATAAACAGAATCTGTACTTGATGTTAATACTGTGAGAATAGAATCAAGAGGCAGGGCTGAAGGATGATTCTTCATATCACAGGCACCTTTTCTAAAGTTAAAGTATTTAGGGCCTCAAATAACCCATCTCTTCATGCTGCCTACAACAATGTTTTAATATTGGAGGAAGAGCTCCCAGTACACCACGTAGTTAATTTTTAAACAGAGGAAATTTTCTTCCAATACTTTATAACAAATCAATATCAGCTGATCTGTTAAGTTTATCATCATGTGAATAGTGTGAGAATACATAGCCTGAAGTAGTGTGCAATTCAACTACTGCTGACTGCACACTTATTAAACACTCAGTTTTTTAAAAAGAAAAGTATATGACACATCCATACTCTGGGTACTTATTTTGCAACTTAGAAAATTGTAGGATAATACTAAATACATGAAGTAAATGAGACGAGGATGTGAGGCAAAATAGTTTACTTTTGGATATATTATGTTAAAGTTTTCATATGTTAGATGCTCCCTATCACCATGATTGTGTTTTGTGCCAGACACAAAAGACAGTGGAATTCTTGGTGGCCCAAGAGTGAAGATGAGCAGAGTGAGAATGCTGCACTTTTCAGAGGAGCAGGGACCTCCCTTCTGCCTGGATAAATCTAGTTATAAATTTCTTTTTATTTTAATATAACTGGTGGCTGATTGGAGTGGGGAGGTGAAAGGAGCAGATGTTATGGTGGGAGAGGTCTGTGGAAGAGGGAAAAAAATAATCCCCAAAAGCAGAAGATGAGTGGTTCCTAAAAATGTATTGTTATTAAAATGTCTGTATGAAAGTTTTCCTGTTCCTAGTCTTCTGAAAGAAAACATAGAAAAGAACATAAGGTTAGAGTTTAAAATGTGCATCCACATGAGCAGTGCCTCTAAAGATATTTGTGTTACTGAGCTATAAATAATAAGAATTATCTGTGAACTGAATAAAAGGTGGAGTTTCCAAGGCAGGTTTGGAAGAGATTTATAGAAAAAACAAGGGACCTATCTTTAAGAAAATGCGTAAACAGTCAAAAACTTATTCTACACATCATTCATAATCTAAAAATTTCAAAACACTTAAAGAATATTTGTCTGAGGGAGTCTAAATATAAAAACTAAACTCAATTATTAATTTAATTTGTATTTTTTAGTAAGATGATGTAGCAATAACAACTTTGCAATCCTTCTGTACATAACATTCATTGATTTAGAAATGCCTCTGTAACTATTTAAAGATGTTTCTAGTACAAAATAATTACAACATAATAAATGAAAATATGGCACTTCTGAATCTAAATTTTGTATGTCAGAAAAACATTTATTTTTGAATCATTTCACCTAAAACAAAATGAAGTTGTGACTTTTAAAAATTAAATATGATCAACCAGAAAAGCTTAATTTCACTTCATTCATGGATTTCTTATCTCGTAGCCCTTAACCAAATGTAATGAGAATTAATTTGCCATTTTGTCACTACATCTAGGTGGCACTACCACTTAATGTACTAAGTGAGAACTATTGTTATTATTATTAACAATACACTTGAAAAATAAAATACTATAAATATAACAAAGTACCTACTGGGTATGCCAAAGCTGGCACTGCAGGTCAGTTGACCACCCTAACTTTGTGGATTCAGATTGGGCGCCCCAGTACCAGAACACTGTGGTCATCTCCCAACTACCAACGCAATGAAGATAGCTGGCATGCATATGGAGTTTTCTGTTTCTAAGGAAAGTTTGATAGTGGATTCTAGAATAACTGTAATTACTTGATGCTCCCCTACTTCTGTCCAAATTTGGAAAAGACCCCTATATGCTTTAAATATTATACCCTGACACATACATCTATGCAATGAAAACCCACTCTGAGCTTCCTCATCACCTCCCTCCAAGTAGATTGCCTTTTATCAGAAATCACATGGAACACATGGAATGTCTTTGCAAAAACATATCCCACAAACTTTACAGACAGGAAGAAGCTAATGTGAAACCTGCTATTTAATTCTGGTGGCTTAAATGAGTTATTTATTCATTAAGCATTTCCTCTTTCAGTCCAGACAAATAGTGAAACTGTATTTGCCAACTTCCCTTGCTATTAAATGTGGCCATGTGACTGAGTTTTGGCCAGTGGAGTATACACAGACATGGTATATATCCTGTAAAGCCTCCCTTTTATCATGTACTCTCTTTCTTCTCACATCTGACAGCTGGATGCTGATGGCCAGCACTCTTTTGGAGTCTCATGTTAATTTCTGTTAAAAAAAAATAAAAACTAGTCTACAGTATTTAATTTAGTTGACAGATAAGGGCTATGAAGAGACTAAGGCTTATTATGGTCAAGTGTCCTGCACAATTACACTAGAAGCTTCCAATTTTGTATAATAGTGAACTCCATTGCCCTATAATCATTCCTATTTTACAGCCAGGGAAAACTGACAAGGTCACAGATGCACCTTTCGCCTTTTCTGATGATTGATATTAATGGCTTCTTCAGACTATGTGTATGTTCAAGACCATGTGCTTTTCTTCTTGTGTACTTCCTTTGGGATTTGATGAGATTCGTTTATTCAACAATTTTTTAAAATACTCATTATGTACCAATATTGTTCTAGGTCCTTGGGAACCACAGTGAAAAAATACAGGCAAAGAATCTTGCCTTATAGAGTAAGTTTCTATGCTGTAAATGTCTAATGTAGAGAGAATTGATTAATTACAGTGCAATTCATCAAGCAAACATTTTTAAGCCACTGGTAATCTTGCATTTCTGTAGCACATTCAGCAAGGACCTATGATGTTTAAAATAAACACTAGAAGCTGTGAAAATATAAAATGCCAAGCTTATCCTCAAGAATGGTCACTATGGACAGGTAAGCCAGAGATGCACATAATTTATATCAGACATCTTTAAGTACCGCTTTACATCCTCTCAGCATGACCTCTTGCTGAGACCTTCGTTCACCTTTGATTGCCACAAAGTTGGCCAGCTTTGAATGCGCTCAGACTAACCCCTTATAGACAGAACCTGACAGTGCTTGAGTCCTGTCCTCACTGCTCCCTTTCACCTCCCATCCCTGAGCTTTCCTGCTAGTGCTAAGGTTCAAGCTGCAGAGAGAATGACTCAAACACAATTGAAAAGAAGGGGCATTGTCATATCATAGAACAAACTTTTAACCAATGGAAGACAGGAGCTAGCATATAATTATTTCTCTGTTCTACATTCTGGACAGAAAGTCCTGACATGTAGCTATTTATATGGGCTCTATGGAGGATGATTCCTCAACAAAAATCAATAAGTTGTACTTGATAACAAGCAGGACCCATGTCAGGAATTCATACTCTTGAGTTTAATTTCTTCTCTTTCCCTATATCTTCCTCCCTTTTCTCCTTACTTCTGCTTCTTTATGACTACCCTCTCTAGTTAACTATTAGCATACAAAAATTTGCCCCAGTCTCTGTTTTCTAGGAACACTTATTAAACATGGCAAAATGTGGCAGAGATTATAAGAGATTTGTGAATGATGTGATATAAGCATATACAAAAATAGATTTATTTCTCTGTGTGGTTTCTAGGTATGTCAGGAAAGTCAAGGAGAAGGTGGGTGTTTAGGGTTTATCTTAAAATATAAATATATTCCTGACAGATGTAGATGGATACAACTAGCTTTCAAGTTTGAATAATGTTGCAAACGTGAGTATGAAGGTAATTAATTGTGGCATATGTCCACAAACAGTAAACAGGGAGAAGATTCTTTAGAAGAAAGTGGAAGTTAAGGCTAACATTGAAGATGGTGAATGCTATGGACTCACAATGCTAAAAGTAATACACACTTCTTTCAGATTACCATGTTTGTTGCTAAGTCAATAGGAAGCCAGAACCTCCTGAAGGGGACAGAGAATGAGACTGAGCCGTGATTGAGAAGCATCTTTTCAAATTGTATTCTGCATAAAAATTTTCTGTAGAGAATTCTAGATCCTCTCCTTTGAGATTGTGATTCAAGAGGTCTGGAGAAGGGCCTGGGGTCTTCATTTCTACTAACTTTCTAGATGCTGCTATGTCTGTGAGGCAATCACCTTTTGAATAGCACTGGTTTAGAAAATGTTTGTCCTTTCTACATATCAGTCCTAGAGGCGGCTTGGACCTCTGTGTTTTTAAAATTGGAATATTCCCTCTTTAGGCATCCTTTTAGTGCTTTCTGAGTACATGTGCATTTTACATGAGTTAAGACATTTATTTAAAGCAATTTATAAAGCATCTAACTTGTGCACAGCTCTATGGTTGATGCTGACAGGAAAAAGTTTGCCAGCTAAGCCTGAGATTAACTTTTCTAATTATCTCAACACTAACCCACATTTTACAAAGAAGGTTGGGTTTCTGCTGCAATAGGACACAGAAAAGAAAATTTAAATGGGCTGGAAGCATGCAGAAGGATATGAAAACGGAAGATTTAGAGAGATAAGATGTCAAATATGGTCTCATCTTCCTGTTGTAATTTTCCTGACTCTCTGTCACTGGATATTATTTACCCAGGGAGTGATCAGTCTTTGAGCATATTTTGAACACAAAGAAGAAGCAGAATGTAGTGTATGTAATCTCAAATTTGCCCAGTGGTTTCGCAGATTCCTAGGCCCAGTTCTGAGTGCCAGGGAAGGGAACAGGACAGAATAAAACAGGCATGTAGTATGAGGTACTATGAAGAGAACTGGGATGCTTATCTTGAAAAATAGTTTCACTGTGCTAATGGGTATTGGCTATGACAAATATTGTTTTCTAAAAGGCTGCTATATGAGATACTAGAAGATAGAAACAAAACAAAAGAAGGGTAATGAATGACAGCTAAAATTAAAAAAAAACTGGATCAATCTTTATAAAATCTGTCCGTAGGAAATGTGCTGTTTGCTGAGAAAGAAAGTTTGATCGTTACTGGAGCTGTTCAAGGTGAGTCAAGTTAGCTGACTTCTAGTTAGAAATACATATTTAAAAGGTTTAGAAAATCCTTTGCCAAGAAGTTCAAGTTGATAGGAAGAAATGACTTTTCCTTTATGTAATTGCATATTTGCACAAATTCCAGAAGACTTGAATTCAGAGGTGAAAATTTCATTTTGTTCTTAGTACTAAAAACTATATAGATGAGTGATCTAAAAGATAATATGGAAACAAAAAAGCCATCCTCTGGTCAGGGCACTGGGTCTACATTAAACACAGCAGGGCCCTGGCGAACATTTAAAGCCCTCAGTGGGAACTGATTATCTTTCTACTCTCTAGGTTTGCCTGAAATTACCCAGTCTTGTCCATGCTGAGTCCTGGAGTGTTAAGGGAAATTAACTGATGGTTTAGGAAGTGAGAGAAGAAAAGAGACGTATATTCTGCTGTGCTAAATTTTAAATAGAGTTTCATTTTCTTGTGGTGTCCATTAACTTATATTCAACTAGAATGCGAATTTCTTATGTTGTAATTTGTGACCTAATTAGAGTAAAATTATTAATCTTGTTGCTGTTGAGAATTCTTTACCAGGTACTCTTAGGAGCATAAATTTTGAAATTTACTAGGAATTTCTGGCAACCTGTTTATTTATATCTTAATGAGAGAGAGGAAAGAGAGACAGAGAGAGAAAGAGGGAGGCAGAGAGAAAGAAGAAATAACACCACAAATTTTAAGACACGCAAAGAGAAAAAGCAGACACATAAAATATCAATCATAAAAGATTTATGGAGTTCTTTTTAAAATGTCTCTTCCTAAATTTTTCATGCAAATGCTTAAGAGTAGGCACTGTAAAAGCAAAGGCACAATGTGTAGTAAAGTATGCATGTTTCCCTTCAGATATAAAAGAGATAAATGTTATATTTCCCTATGCCATAAACTATTATGTAATTTTTTTAAAAGAAATTAAGGGCCATAATTAGAGTTTCTAGAGAAACTCAAAGACAATAGAAAAGACAAAAACAGGGAAACTCAAGGAAATGGTAACTTCTAGTACCTGCAGCTACAAGCAAATAACAAACTTAGTCTAACTCTTAGCCAGATGAACCCAAACCCTCACACTTAAGTCTACTTAACTCAGTTTCCTTCACCCAATTCATCATGTTCAAATTTCAAAAAAATTACAACACATGCTGAAACACCAAAGGCACATACTTTGAAGAGACAGAGTGAGCATCAGAGCCAGATTCAGAAGAATCAGGGATTTGGGAATTATTAGACTGGAAATGTTAAATAAATATGGCTAAAATGCTAAGGACTCTAATGGAAAAAGTAGACAAAATGCAGGAGCAGATGCATGATATAAACAGAGAATTAAAAATTCTAAAAAAGAATAGAAATGAAATGCTAAACATTGAAAACTAGAAGGAGCAAAAGGAAAGAAAACAAAACAAATGGTAACCAAAACACTGACACAGAAAATAAGAGTTGTTTTGAGGGAGTCATCAGTAGCCTGGACACAGCTGATGAAAGAATCAGTGGGCTTGAAGATACAATGATAGAACTTCTCAAATTGAAAAGCGAAGAAAAAAGAATGAAAAAATGGAATAGAATGCCCAAGAACTGTAGGACAATTACAAAAGAGAATACACAAAGAAGAAACAGAGAAAGAAGCAGAATATTTGA
The DNA here is from genome assembly GCA_963573385.1 of Cacajao melanocephalus. Classification (NCBI taxonomy): domain Eukaryota; kingdom Metazoa; phylum Chordata; class Mammalia; order Primates; family Pitheciidae; genus Cacajao; species Cacajao melanocephalus. Next base: position 21,767 of record CAUYLG010041682.1, read on the forward strand.
AGTAATAATGGCTGAGAATTTTCTGAAATTAATAACAGATATCAAACCACAGAAACAAGGAGCTCAGAGAACACCAAGAGAGGTAAATACCAAAAGATCTGCAGCTAGGCCTGTTGTTAGAAAATCAAAGACAAGGGAAAATCTTGAAAGAAGCCAGAGAAAAAGAAAACCTTACCTCTAGAGGAATTTGCCTTCAGAAACCATACAATTAAGAAGAGAGCAGAGAGAAATATTTAACATGTTGAAAGAAAAAAAAAAGCCACCAACCTAGAATTCTTTATCTACTGAAATTATTCTTCAAAAGTAAAGGGCAAATAAAGACTTAAGTCAAACAAAAATTAAGAAATGTTTTTGCCAGAAAAAAATATTTAAAGATGCTCTTCAGAGAGGAGAAAGTGATATGGGTCAGAAACTTATATTTGCATAAAGAAAGGAATGTTAGAGAAGGAATAAACAGAGGTAAAATAAAATCATTTTAAAAATGTGTATTGAATGCTTATTGCTTCTGGATAAGTGAAAGGAATGACAGCAATGCTATGAGGGAAAGAGGGATGAATTGGGATGAATTGGAGTGCTCTATTTCAAAGTACCTGCATCACCCATAAACTGTTCTTTGAAAGTGAACTTAGATTTGTTGGAAGTGGATATGGCAAACTCTAGGGCACTAAATAATGTTTTAAATATATAGCTGATATGCTAAGAGGAAAGACAAAAGGCAATTGTATAAAATATTCAGTTAAAACGAGAGAAGGCAGAAAAAGAGTAGAAGACAAAAATGTTACAAAGAACAAGGATAACAAATAGAAAACAATTGGGTATACGGTAGATATTAATCCAACTATATTATTAACCACTTCAGATGTGAGTGATCCAAATACTCCCATTAAAAGACAGATACTCTCACATCAAGTGTTCTTATCACAATAAAATATAGATTTAAGAAGCACAACTATATATTGTCTACAAGAAAACTACTTTAAATATAAAAATGCAGATAGATTAAAAGCAAACACATGGAAATAATATACCATGTTAACACTAAAATCCAGAATCGAAGAAATATATTTTTTAATTTTATATGGAAAGAGCTGAAGATACAATTTATACACTTTTGAACAACATAAAAGACTGGTGGTATATAAACCATTACAATCAGGTACAGAATTCCTCCCCTGACCCCTGCTTATTCCAGGGTATATTATCCAAGACCCCTAGGGGATAACTGGTGTCAGGTATAGTGTAATACCAAACCCGACAGCCATGCATCAGAACTAATTTCTATTCAGGTTTTTCATATGTTTAAGGCCTTTTCTTTCGTAAGCATTGACCATGTCCTGTGGCCATAACTTTTGAAGTTTGAGGTAGGAGGTAAGCTAGAATGAATTTCTTTGTACTTCTTCACAATTTCATGGAGAGAAGATTTGTTCTTACTGTAGATCTTAACAGCTTAAGTATATGATGATGTTTTTCTTTCCTTATTGAGTCGAGAACTTTTACCTTTTCACTTAAGGAAGGCACTTTATGGCTTCTCTTTGCACATCCAAAATTGCCAGCATCATTACTCTTGCACTTTGGGCCCATTATTTAATGAAATAAGGACTACTTGAACACAAGACTGTGATACCAAGAGTAGATTAGATAACCTAGATGGCTACCAAGTAACTAATGGGCAACATCTACAGTGTGGATACACTGGACAAAGGGATGAGTCACATCCCTGGTGGGAAGGAGAGGGACAGAGCAGAATGGTGTGACATTTCATCACACTACTCAGAATGACTTGCAGTTTAAAACTGATGAATTATATTTCTGGAATTTTCCTTTTAATATTTTTGGACCATGATTGTCCATGGGTAACTGAAATCACAAAAAGTGAAACCACAGATAAGGGAAGACTACTGTAATTGATTTCTTGGTTGTTCTAGGCCTTCACCTCCCAGAGATCACCGTGCCCAGAGCCCTGGTTTCTTCTTCTCCAGTGGTTTTTATAATTCCCTGAGCAAAATTCCACCATGACCTGAATGTAAAATTGCCCCTAAGCAACTTTTTGATTATTATGAGTTGATCGTAATATAATAGGTACTAATAGGTAAAAATGACATGAGATTAATATTAAAGAAGATATTTCTCATAGTGAGATTGATCCAAAGGTAAAATGTTAAGTTGTTTGTTGGTTTTATAAGTCTCTTGCTGCTGGAAGAGTCACATAGATTTTGAGATGGTTCATTAGGGGTGTCATATCAAGTATTCAAATACTTGCCAGGGATGATTTGATTAATAGATTCCTAAGAACTCCAGAGTCCAACAGACAAAACACAAGCAGAACACCTGAAGTTAAACCTTTTCTGAAGATTTTTGCTTATAAAGTTTGTAGGTCTCTATGTCTACTATGATCTTATTTTTTCCAAAAAATCATTAGCAATCGTTTTAAATAGAGGAAAGAAATATTACTGCAGCCAGAGTGATATTTTTAAAATGCAAAGTTGAATAGATCATCATATCCAGTTTAATATTTCAGGCTTTCCATTGCCTTCTATAATTAAAGAAAACAACCGTAGCAGAGAGTTCTGCCACAGAGTCCTACCTATGTCTACAACTCTTGATCTCATATAGCTTCTTAATATCTATATTCCAACCATTCCATGCTACCTTTATTTTTGTGTACATTATGTGGCTGCTGCTACCACAGGGCCTTTGCAGTTGCTCCTACCACACGGCTGCTGCCTGGAGTACATTCTACCATTTTTCTCTAGATTATTACTATTCCTTCTTCGTGTCTGAACTCAATTATCATTTACTCAAAGTTCTTCCTGATCCTTTTGACAATGTCAAATTCTTTTATTGCATTCCACTATAGTGCCTGCACTTTTCCTTGATAGCACTTAACAAAGTTGTACTGTCATGTAATAGTTGTGTGATCACTTAATTAATGTCTGTCTCTTACCATTTGAACTATAAACCCCACAGGGTAAGGGCAGAATCTGTTATCATTATTTATTCCCCTAAACTGGGACTGGAAATATTATTGACATTGTTAAATTATTTTTTAAAAAGTGAATGAAAGAATGGTTCATTATACCTAAGAATAGAATTCTACTATTAATCTTTTTAAAATTTGTGGTTTCCTTTATTACAAAAAGCTAGAGGGATTTCATTTAGCTCTGTATTTAATCAGAAGCTAGGTAAGTAGCTGCCTGTGTGGTAACATTTCAACAAGGTCCTAATTCTTCTCTCTCTCCCCTCTGGCTGTTGGTATAAATTCTAATTGGATAAATCTTCTTTACTTGAGTCTAGGTTCTGGGTTCTATTAGGTTGAAATTCCTCTGAGACAAGGGAAAGTTTGGCTTTATTGGGAGATTGCTGCTTAACTGGAGACAGCATCACTGTGATAACCAGAAGGGCCTTTAATTCAGCTATGGGTTGTTGCCTTTAAACTATTAACTTATAACACCTATATCAATGTTTATAATAACCTTATTTTGTCACTTATTTATTTACTTTATCATAACTCCCAAATTAGAGAAGGCTTCGGCATTGCTTGAACTCTGAAAGGGTCTTTCTGGGAAGCAAGGCTGTAAAGGAAGTCAGAAAGGGCATGAGGCTCCTGGTATGCTGCAAGATGCTGTGGTAGGTGAAGAAGGATGTGTGTAAGACATGCTTTGCCATGTTAACAATTTTTAGGGGCCATGAATCACTCATATTGCTTTAAGGAAGGTGCTCCTTTATCCCTAAGTTTCCAAAATAGCTTCCAAAATGAGATAAGAATGAGAAAGGTCTAGCAAGTTCTGTGTCAGCAATTCATGTATGATATCCTAGACTTCATGTGCATGGAGACTACCTTACCCAATTAATGATGGAGATAATTCATGAAATAGTAATAATGATAAGACTTAAATGTTTAATCTGTTTGGTGCAGGACAGGTTCTTGGCTTCACTTGGGAAGAAATCCAAGAGCAAGCTGGTGGGAGAAGAAAACAGCTTTATTGAAGCAGCAGCAGTGTTTACAGCTCTGTGATTGCTCCTGCAGAGCAGAGCTACACCACAGGCAGTGTGCCCAGAGTAGCAGCCTAGGGGAAGTTTTGCAGTTATATTTATATCCACTTTTAATAACATGCTAATTAAGGGGCAGATTATTCAGAAATAGCTAGAAAGTGGGTGGTAACTTCTAGATGTTGTGATGGCATTGGTAAACTGTCATGGCACTGGTGGGCATCTTGTGGAGCAGTGCTTTTGGTGCCTCTTTTCAGTTTCAGCCAGTCTTCAGCATGGTCCAGAGTAGAGTCCCACCTGCCTCCTACCTCCATACTTGCTTGATGCCAATTTTTAGTCCATTGTGTTCTTTCTTAGTAGAGAAGATGACAGCTATTAGATGTTTTTTATTTGTTTACATTTAACAAAATTGGAGATGTAGAAGGATAATTTGTGCTAGTTTTATTATGCAGACCATAAATGTAAACATTTATTTTTTTTACATGCATATGTATTTATTACACAGTTATGCATTCCTCTAGTCATGAAAATTCAGGGTAAATAATGTAGGTTATTTACTCTATTATGTTTCTCCTCTGAAGATTAGATGGTCATATAAACCTTGTTGATTTTATTTAGCTGATGGATAAACTACAACAGAGTAATTTGGAAACTGGCCCTATATTGTGTATTACATGGCTTGAAAGCTTTATCATGTTTTAGTCACCTGAGGGGCCTTGGTGGAATGGTTTTGGAATCTATGATGTGATATAAACCTACCACTACCATTTATTTTTCTGTTGTTTTTAAGGCATTATTTATTTCGCAATACATTTTCTGACAGCTGTGAAGTAAAAAAATTCATATTTTAGGAAAATTAAAGCTTCATCCCCTCTCCTTTCATTTGTTACATCAAATATATTTCAGCAAAAAGTACTCCATGGAGATGATAATGATATTACTGACCATGTGACCAAAACACACAATAAAATATCAATATCTTTTTTAAAAGCTAATAGTTTTTTAAATAAGTGCACCTGAAGACAATACTTACATAAATGTTCTAAATTAATTTTACTTTTGAATTTATATTTGTAGTTGAACCTAAATTTTCTTGGAGTTATAAAAAAAAAGAAAGCCATAGTGTCAGCCTGTATACTTCATTATCAGATAAAAAAATTGTAAGCAGCTAAATAACAGGTTTCTATTGATACCATCAGATGTTTCAAATAAAAAGTTGACTAATTTCATTTAACAGTAATTATATTTTTCATCAAATTTTTAGAATTAAAGAGAAGTTTGGGAAGCTAATTTTCTACTGGTGATAAAATAGTTGATATAAATTAAATTTTCAAAGCCAGCAAAAAGTTCAACATTGAACTTGAATTTATTAGCTTCGTCATAATAATACAAATGCAAATTTTGGTAAAGTATGACAATAAATTACTTATGAACTTAGGAAACTTATAGGGTAAAATAATCTGTGGTTATGGTCCATACATAATTACTAATTGCATCTAAGTAAGTTGTAATATTTTAACAAAATAAATGAAAGTTGGCATTGTACAAATATACAAATATTTTAAAACATAGAGTAACTAAACCATGCAATCTCAAAATTAAAAAGATTGACTCAACAAAAACAAAAACTTTAACCTGGCAGTATATGATTTTTGTCTTTCTTGCCCATCAGCATTTGAATTTTAGGAATGTCTGAGCCTTTGAAGGACTACTTTATAAATCAATCTAAGTGTCCTGCAATAACATAGAAGAGTTTTGTTGCTTTTTTCCAAAGTCAATTGAGAATCTTTTTTATTATACTTTAAGTTCTGGGGTACATGTGGAGAATGTGCAGATTTGCTACATAGGTATCCGTGTGCCATGGTGGTTTGCTGCATCCATCACTCCATCATCTACATTAGGTATTTCTTCTAATGCTATCCCTCTCCTATACCCCAAACACTCCATCTGTTTGTTTCCTCTCTCATTTCCTTGAGCAGTGGTTTGTAGTTCCCCTTGAAGAGGTCTTTCACATCCCTTGTTAGTTGTATTCCTAGATATTTTATTCTCTTTGTAGCAATTGTGAATGGGAGTTCACTCATGATTTGGCTCTTTGTCTGTTACTGGTGTACAGGAATGGTTGTAATTTTTGTACATTTTTTATCCTGAGACCTTGCTGAAGTTGCTTATCAGCTTAAGGAGATTTTGGGCTGAGTTGACGGGGTCTTCTAAATATACAATCATGTCATCTGCAAATAGAGACAATTTGACTTCCTCTTTTTCTAACTGAATGCCCTTTATTTCTTTCTCTTGCTGATTGCCCTGGCCAGAATTTCCAATACTATGTTGAATAGGAATGGTGAGAGAGGGCCTCCATGTCTTGTGCTGGTTTTCAAAGGGAATGCTTCCAATTTTTGCCCATTCAGTGTGATGTTGGCTGTGGGTTTGTCATAAATAACTCTTATTATTTCGAGATACATTCCATCAATACCTAGTTTATTGAGAGTTTTTAGCATGAAGGGCTATTGAATTTTGTCAAAGGCTTTCTCTGCATCTATTGAGATAATCATGTGGTTTTTGTCTTTGGTTCTGTTTATATTATGGATTATCTTTATTGATTTGCATATGTTGAACCAACCTTGCATCCCAGGGCTGAAGCAGGCTTAATCGTGGTGGACAAGCTTTTCAATGTGCTGCTGGATTCAGTTTGCCAGTATTTTATTGAGGATTTTTTGCATTGATGTTCATCAGGGATATTGGCCTGAAATTTTGTTGTTGTTGTGTCTCTGTCAGGTTTTGGTATCAGGATGATGTTTGCCTCATAAAATGATTAGGGAGGGTTCCCTCTTTTTCTCCTGTTTGGAATAATTTCAGAAGGAATGGTACCAGCTCCTCTTTGTACATCTGGTAGAATTCAGCTGTGAATCCTTCTGGTCCTGTACCTTTTTCGGTTGGTAGGCTATTAATGGCTGCCTCTATTTCAGAACTTGTTATTGGTCTATTCAGGGATTTGTCTTTTCTGGTTTAGTCTTGGGAGGGTGTAAGTGTTCATGTGTAACTGTTCCCTCTAGAAGCCTCATCAGATATGGCAGTGGTGAGAGGTGCCCACACTGAGCTGGCCTTAAGCAACCCACTTTAGAGGAGTTGTGGGATATATAAATAAGGCCTATTTGGTGGCCTCCAGTTCTCATCTAGAATATGAATGATACCAGCAGGGAAAAATCACTTCGATCCTCATTTTTTATCTGTCTAAGAGTGAGGCATAGGATACTTTTACTCAAAGTTTCTGTGCGCAAAGAGAATAGTGATAACCTAAGGGGTGACTGTGACATTGTGATGTCATGAGGGATGTTAATATATAGTTGGTCTTTGTCCCCAGTTTCCAGCATAAAGCTCCTAAAACCCTTGGAATTTCCCAAGTGGCAGGGGCATCTTTTGTTCATAAGAGGAGACTCTTGGAAGACCACTAGATAGCTTCAGAATGGGGGATGTAACTTTCAGTCTCACTCGTTAACTTCTGGGAAGGGGAGAGAGGCTGGAAACTGAGTTCATAATCAATTATGCCTACATGATAAAATCCCCATAAAAATTCTTAAACTATAGGCTCCAAAGAGCTTCAGCGTTGATGAACAAAATCCATGTGCCTGGGGTGGTGGGATGTGAACCCAACTCCATGGGGACAGAAATTACTGTGATTGGGACCCTTCTGGACCTCATTCTATATACCTCGTCATTGTGCCTTTCATTTGTATTTATAATGTCCTTTATTATAAACTAGTAATAGTAAGTAAAGTGTTTTTAAGAGTTCTGTGAGCTATTACAGCAAATTATCAAAACCAAGGAATAGATCACAGCTGACTTATTGCCTATTGGTCAGAAGTATGGGAGGTCAAGGACTTGCAGTTGGCATCTGAAGTAGAGCCAGTATTGTAGGATTGAGACCTTAACTAGAGGGGTCTGTACTAACTCTGGGGAATGGGTGTCAGGATTAATTGAATACCCAGTTGGTGTCAGGAAACTTGGAGAATTAGTTGGTGTGGGATGCAAACCCCAAACATTTGGTGTCTGAAGTGTAGTGAGTAGAAACAGACTGTAGTGACCTATTAGATTTATTTTCATTTCAGAAAACTTGCATGAATAAGGGGGAGCTTATACAATAATAATGAATAATAACATGTAACTTCATCATCTACTCCAAGAAACAAAGATGGTGTAGAAAATGATTTATACCTTTTCTCCCCACATACATTTTGTAAACTATGTAGACTTTTTATGAATTAATGATAGCATAATAATTATACGTAATTAGCACTTTTTAATTTTTGAGAAAATTGATTGTGTGTAATTATTTGGGGTACTCTACAAAGCAAATATTTAAAACAATGTTTACTCAGGACAGGCCTTAGAACTATAATTTTGATGAATCATTTTATAAGGATAGATACAGAAACAAGTAATACTCAGTTTTACTGAGGTTTCTGTTGCTGTTCACTCTAGGACTGTAGTGAGTAATCTTTTGAAATTTATTTGAATTCACATGAAATTAATTTGAATGAATTAACTGAAACAAAACTTGCCTTTCACCACAGTAGTCAATAAGAAATACAATATTAACAATAGATCCGGTCGGGTGCTGTGGCTCACCCCTGTAATTCTAGCACTTTGGGTGGCCAAGGCGGGCAGATCACCCAAGATCAGGAGTTCGAGACCAGCCTGGCCAACATGGTGACGTCCCCTCTCTACTATAAACACAAAAATTAGCCAGGCGTGGTGGTGGGTGCCTGTAATCCCAGCTATTTGGGAGGCTAAGGCGAGAGAATTGCTTGAACCTGTAGGTGGTGATTGCAGTGAGCCGAGATCATGCCATTGCATTCCAGGGTGGGCAGCAAGAGTGAAACTCTGTCTAAAAAGAAAAAAAAAAATAGACTCTAGGGATGAAGTGGCCAAAAAGATATTCCCAGTGTTTTTGGTAGTTTTGTGTATGTTTTATATTTAGGTGTTTTAAGAATTCTTTTCAATCAGCAAACCCTTAATCTAGTTCTTACTTCTTTTATTACTGTACAATTATCTTATGATTCTCTTAGATTGAAATACTAAAGAATAAAAGTAAGGCAGTCAATCTTTTTAATAAATTATCTTACTATGAGTTTATATGTAAGTTGAATACTACAAAATGAAAGAAATAAAAACTAATAGAGTTGTTGCAGTGAAGTCTACCTCTTTTTAAATTTTCTGTTGTACTTACATAATAATAGATATTAATTCAGAGTTAATGAACACTTTCACCCTAATAAAATCTGTTAAAAGTCACTTTGAATTTTTTGGAATTATACAAATTTTTACTTTATTACAGTGATGCAGATTTATTAAATTGTTGAAATTTGATAAGTCTATTCTTAATGTGGCAATTCTGTCTTCCAGCATCTTCATTTCTTTATAAAAATGGTTTTGTAAAAATGACATTTTTAAAATAAATTTTTAATATAAGTATAAAAATTTCTCAGGTTAACTTTTAACTTTTGATTAGAAAATATAAAATGTGAAAGACATTTACTCCCATGTCTCAATAAGAAAATAATAACAAAATAAAAATAATGATTTTCTGTGGGGCTGTCAAACAGCAGCATGGGTCTGAATTCCTGGGAGAAAGCACTTCTCTTAGGTGAGCAAAGTGCAGCGGCAGCTTTCATGTGTAGGCTGGAGCACCTCATCTCAATGCAGGTTATCAGAGGAACATATTTGCTTTCAGTAGAAAGACTGAAAGAAGAAGATTTCAAATAAGAATGTGACGAGCTAGTAGAATGGGTTGGAATTTGGAGGAGCCACACATGTAAAAGCATGTTTTTCAGTTCACATATTATTTTCTCCCTTAAACTCTCAAGTGTTTTTCTGAGAAAGCACCAGTGGAGAAAGCTGAGAGAACCTTTTTTTTTTTTTTTTTTTTTTAGACAGGTTCTGGCTCTGTCACACAGGCTGGAATTCAGTGGCACAATTTCGGCTCATAGCAACCTCCACCTTCCAGGCTGAAGCCATCCTCCTACCTCAACCTTCCTAGTAGCTGGGACCACAAGTGCATTCCACTATGCCTGGCAATTTTCTTTTTGTAGAGATAGGTTTTTGCCATGTTTCCCAGGCTTGTCTAAAACTTGTGAACTGAAAGCAATCTGCCTGCCCACCTCAAGCCTCCCAAAATGCTGGGATTATAGGCATGAGCTACTGCGCCTGGCTGAGTCTCCCATTTTAATGATACTAAACTCTAGGAATTCCTCTGAGGTTGAAAGAAACCTAGGTGAAACTTTGGCCTAATACCCTCCCAGCTTGAATACCAAGAAGATTAAAAACAAAAACAAAAACAAGAAACTATGGTTCTTCAACATTAATGGTGTGGGAAGGGTGGTGCTAATCAGAAATTACCTCATTTTAATCACAGCTATAGCTCAACTTCACCTTAACTTGACTTTTGGAACAATCTGAATGACAAGTCTCCATCCTAACCACCCGACAGAGAAAATGACTTGGTGGCATTACCTTGGAGAAATGAAGCAAATTTTAACAAAATGTATTATGGTTCTTTGTCCTCTTTTTTATACATACTTTCTGGAGTATAATTAAAATATGAGAATGGAAAAAAAAACATGACAATACGACGACCTATCATCAAGAGGAAAAGTAGACAATGGAAGCAGACCCACAGAAAACTCAGACACCCCAATAATTTAAAAGTAATTATTTCACATGTTAAATGATTTATAGGAAGAAATTGATATAGTGGATGAAAATCTGGACAAATGCAAAGAAAAGAGGAAACTTTAGAAAAAGAACAGTGCCATTAAATTCTATTCTTTGACCTTTTCTCTTTCCATTCTCTTTAGGTTTAATTATTTTACTTTCTGTGATGATGTTTAAATCATGGATTTTCATCATAAAGAAAACTCATGTAATTTTCTCAATTTTCTCTAATTTTTAATGTGCTTTATAACTTCTTGTTTGAGCCATAGGTTATTAGAAATATATTTTTAATATTTAAACATACAATCATTTTCCTCTTCAAAATTTTAACTTATCTGCGTTGCAGTCAAATAATAATGAGATACATGTCAGAATATGTTATTCCTAGTAAGTGATGATGACTACATTCAGCATGAAGAAAGCTCAATGTTTATTAGGCATCTTTGGGCTCTAGAGGTAGCATATTTCCTACCTGGGTTTACAGCTGTGTCCTATATATTTGGTGACATGACATCCTGTTAGCTTTGCTTGGGACTCAGATCAGAATAGGATCTGAAACAGGTCTTGGCTGTCATAAAAACAGCCCTGCTACTTAGGCAATAGTATCTAACAAATTTTATTATATTAGAAGTATCAATGGTGAAAGAAGATGCTCTGTGGATGCAAACTCCTAGGTTTCAGAGCAAAGCAATACCATCTGTCTAACACAATTATATACTCTTTGGAAAACAACTCCTGGCATGCTACCCTGACAATTGTAAATATATATAATTTCTTATTTGGGACACCAAAAGACCATATGATCACAGCTTTTTACTATGAGCTAGCTTCTCTCAAACTTACCAAGTCATAAGGTAAAATAAAGCTGGTAATGATCCATTATAAGATGGAAATGGTACATCCAGGATTGAGAATGAGCAGGAGTAGAAAGGAGAAGCAAGTTGTATGGTAGCTAGTCAGACTCATGCCATTCGCTACTGTTACATGAGTAATACTTTTCAGCTCACACTTTTGCTATATGAGGGCTCTTTCACAATGTGCTGTCAGAGAAAGAACAAGTTTGTGCTCAATTTATGGATGGCTTGTCCTAATATGAGAGTGCAAGCTGAAAATGGATGGCAAGTGTATTACAGCACCACTCAAGAGTGGCTTTGAAAGAGAGTGGTGAAGAAATATCTTTCAGTAGTCAGAGCTTTGGTTAATTCATCTGATCATCTGCTTCGTGGGAAAAAAGAAAGTCTGAAGTCAGAATATATTAAGATTCTTGAGTAAGGCTGAGATTCATGCGAAATGAGAAGCACCTAAGATGCAAAGTGGAAAGAGGCACTCACTCTCAGAATTGTGCAGTGCTTAGACCCTGATATGGCACCATCCCTTTGACTGGACAGTAGCTGGAAAGTTGATTACATTGGACTACTTAAAGATGCATCTAAAGTGCCAGTTTGTTGGTAATATTGCAAGAGAATGAGCGCCAACCTCCAGGATACAGTATGTAATTTGATTTGATACTGTGCATGTAATTTGACTATGGTATTGTGTTTCAAACAAGAGTGCAACGAATGAGACCCAAGGATTAGAAGCAAAAGTGACCCACTTGACATAATTTGTACATGCAGCTCTGGGCTCTGCTAGTTTAGATATCCCAGTTCTCAGACAGGGGAACAGAATGTCAATGCTAAGTGTCTGGTTCATGCCACCAGAAAAACTCTTGAGTCCAGAAGACATCCTAGTTGAAGGTGGGGGTCTAGTATGGATAGTGATAGGATGAATTTCAGCTGTGGCTCTGACATGCTGTGGTGGTGAGGATAATTTTTTTTCCCTCACTATCCTTCATCTATTATATTTAACCTCTGTTATGTTTATTAGATTTGTTTGACCTTATGTCTTGGTGAGCCCTGACAGTTGAAGCAGGGTCTCTGTCTGTCACCCAGGCTAGAGAGCAGTGTTGTGATCTCGGCTCACTGCAACCTCTGCCACCTGGGCTCAAGCCATCCTCCAACTTCAGCCTCCCAAGTAGCTGGAACTATAGGCATGTAACATCATGCCCCTATTTTACATTTTAAATTTTGATGTCCCTATCCTGTTGCAGCTGTTCCAGGACGTATGTGAAGAAGTGGCTATGAGTGGGTGGACTGTGGTGGACACTGTAACATGCTGCCCAGATTTTTCTTTAATGATATTTGTCCCAGCTGCTGAGAGTGCTGTTGGCACGTGGCCTTCAGATGTGTCAGCAACTTTAGGAATTGATTCAGCTGGAAAGAGCTCCTTCCACCAAAGTTCTAGTCCTTTCTAAGGTTGTTCACAGCAAATGACGGATCCATGCAAAAGTACAAAACCTTGGCCATCTTGCTTCAATTTGCACTAGGCTAGCTGAAAAGCTCTCTGTGAGATCTACCAAGACTGCAGTAGGGCCTGGATCCTGGCTTCATTTCCCCCTTGTCCCAGTCCTTATTTCTTCCCTTCCTTTCCCACAAGTATAATCAAATTAGTTCTATATGCTAAACACCCTTAATTCTGTCTCCGAGTTAACTTACTATGAAACTTATGTATCTAAAAATAAACATTTGTAGTTAATATTATTTTATACTTGTATAATCAATATTTATTTATGTCTACCCATGTATTTACCTTTTTAACTTGTTCTTTATTCTTTCTTCTATCTCCACATTTGCCTCTGACATTATTATTATTTTTTAGACTGTGGTATATTTTTCAGTGAAAATGTGCCAGAGATAAAATTTTTCTGAACTTATTTATTTTTGTTTGAAAATGCCTTAACTACAGCTTTGTTTTGGAATAATGTTCTCACAGCACAGATTTCTTGCTTAGTGATATTATTTTTTGGCACTTTCAGAATACCAATTCATGGTCTTCTGACATATTTTTTCATTGAGAAGCCAATGCAAATTTAATATTAACAGAAAACTACCAGGTTCATATATCTTTGTCAAAAGTTGTAGATTATGTAGAGAACCCTAAGTTTCTGTTACTGGACGTTTACTTGCATGAATGTTGAGGATTCCCATGTATTGTATATCTCTACCCTCTAAATTCAAAACAAAATGTTTAAATTAGAGGCATTAATCAGATTTATTAGCTTTATTCCTGACAAGGTTGGCCTGGAGAATCTGGCTTAGATGTGGAAATACAATCTTCCTTTTATGGCCCTGTACCCACCATATCCTCTACCTCTCATCTAGATTGAGGGCTAACCCACTTGAGGAAGGACTTGTGTCTGCAGAGCACACACACACTCAGAAAATACCTGCCTCACACAGCAGACCCTGGTAGCTGGATAGAGTAAGATGTCTTTCAGATGTGTCTTGTGAAAGCATGCCTGGGACAGAGTACTACTTTGCTTTTAGGAAAAAAGAGGACTCTCAGGGTAGAGCAGAGCAGGCTCATTTCTTCTCCTAGCCCCATGAATCAGGTAAACTACTTTTCTTTTTCTGGGAGAGAGTTAAGACACACCATGGATGATGACTTTCCTTTTCTAAATGACGCACTTCCCTGCTTTATGGGCCAAGATGAGAACACCAAGGAGAGTTGAGAATAGTACTCTCTTCACAAAGTGTATTCACCAACCAGCTTCCTCCTAAGAGCTTGGGATCTCCTGAAAAAGAAAAAAAAAAAAAAAAAAAGGGCATTCTTGAACAGTCTCCAAGAAGAGCATTCCTGAGAACAACAGGCCCAAAAGGAATTTCCTTGGGTTCAGAGGTCCTGTCTTACATAGCTCTGTGTCACTTATAGTGCTTTTGGCAAAATGGAGTATAAATAAGCAATTGTAAATTTTGTTTGGTTTTGCTTTGTTCAGCCTTGCTTAGAGTGACAAGATTTAAATTTAAATCACTATACATTTAATTACTATAGACAATAATCAGAAAATCACCCTGGTTTCCAATCTCAAATGTAAACACCAGTACAGTAAATGTACCATGAGAAACCTATTGGTGGCACTATGGAATTAGACAACTGTAGAGCAAACTTAGCAATAAATGGGTATCCCTCTGAAACCTCAAGAGGCAGTTTCCTTTGGTGGGATAATATATAGACAAAATTTGAAACAAAAGCTATACTTGAGTTATTTGTAATCAAAACACCTGCACAATTAATTTTAAATTAACATATATTGTTTTTAGGGTAAAATTAAAGGTCTTACACCCATGTCTTATACATGCACGTACACATTGGGAACAGATGCCAATGAATACATTTTGGTGACCATTCATCAACCTCACAAAGATCGCCTCAGCTTACAGAAAACACAGGGACCGTTTTAAAAGTAAATTTGTAAAATTACATGAAGAGAAAGACATGTAATTCTCTGTTTTATGTAAGTGTCTTTTATTGCAAATACTATTGCTAAGACAAAATACCCACCACATACACATAAATGAACTTCATGGATGCATTTATGGACAGAATGGATAGACTTATCTATTGAGGTATAGATGCCTTTGTGAACAAATCTGTGTGTTTTTGCATGTTTTGTTTGTTTGTTTGTTTCAACCCTAGCATTCTTAGTAAGCAAAATAAAAGATATGTGACCTTTATCAATATTGCCTTGGATTTTCAAAGCAATATTGATAAAGGTCACATATCTTTTAGACACTAACATCATTAGAATACTATTCAAAAAAGATGTTCATCAGGGCAAGGCTAATAAACAGTCTCATGGAAATATCTTTCGCCTCCTGCATATTCCGTTCTTCTAGCTGTAACTCCAACTGGTGCCACAAGGCTTGTTTTTTCTGGCTAAGCCCTGGGTAACATTCACCATCAAAGTACTTCTGTCTTAATTTTTGCTTAGAGAAGAAAGCGAGAAAAACACACATAGTGCTAAGATTGGCTATGTTTTTAAGTTTTGGATATCTGTACTATGGACATGAGCAAAATAATATGGAACTGCAGTGTTTAAAAATGGCCACACCAACAGAAAACCACCTTAGATGAAATGAATATGTAACCTGCCATCGATTTTTAAAAATTAAGCTCACTGCTTATGTTGAAAGGTCACAATCATCAATCTGCTTAAATCTAGCAATGACCAGTGTGTCACACAGGGTTGCGAGCATCTGTCTCTGATACCTCCCATTCCACTGCCTTCCACAAGCTTTAGACAATACCCCATCTGACAGTGACTTCTTTGTCATTTCTGGCTATATTCTTCTTTCTTTCTCCTCTTACTCCCACTTTGGAAACTACCATTTCCTTTCTCTCCCTTTTATACTTTCTTATGAAATTCTATATCCTTTAATATTGTAACTACATATAGCATGTAAAAAATAAACAACAAAAAGTGTGGAATGTATTGTACAGAATAAAGAAGGTAGTCGGTTTGAAAATATTAGATAATACAGGTAACATCTTAAAAATTAAAGTTTAAACTTATACTGTTTTTAAAGGGACATTGATCAAGGATCTGAACTAAATTGTGATGTAGACACAAAAGGACATCTCTAATATTTCTTTAAAAAAATCTCCACTAAATAAACAAAAGGCATTTTCTCCTAAAAATTTGCAATGCTGGGGGATTCGATCCAAGATGGCCGATTAGGAACAGCTCAGGATTGCAGCTCCCAGTGAAAGCGCAGAGGGTGAGTGGACGCCGCATTTCCAGACGGATTTTTATTGCCCACAGACTAGGAGATTCCCAGGCGGAGGAGCC
>CAUYLG010041683.1:0-19686 GCA_963573385.1 Cacajao melanocephalus
GACCAGCCTGGGCAACATAGTGAGACTTCGTCTCTACAAAAATTATTTAAAAATTAGCCAGGTATGGTGGCACATGCCTGTAGTCCCAGCTATTTGGGAGGCTGAAGTGGAAGTATCCCTCAAGCCAGTGCGGGTGATGGGCGTTGAGGCTGCAGTGAGCCATAATTGCACCACTGCACTTCAGCCTGGGTGGCAGAGCAAGGCAGAAAGAAGGACGAAAAGAAGGAAGGACGGAAGGAAGGAAGGAAGGAAGGAAGGAAGGAAGGAGGGAGGGAGGGAGGGAGGGGGGAGGGAGGAAGGGGGGAGGGAGGGAGGGAAGGAAGGAAGGAGAAATAGAAAGAGAGAGAGAAAGAAAGGGAGATGGAGGGAGAGAAGGAGGGAGGGAGGGAGGAAAGAGAGAGAAAGAAAAAGAAAGGAAAGAAGGAAAGAAAGAAGAAAAAGAAAAAGAAAGAAAGAAAAGAAAGAAAGAAAGAAGAAAGAAAGAAAGAAAGAAAGAAAGAAAGAAAGAAAGAAAGAAAGAGAAAGGAGGAAGGAGGGAGGGAAAGAGAAAGGAAAGGAAAGGAATGGAAGAAGGAAGGGAAAAATAATGATTCTGAAGCTCCTAACAGTGGTCAGCCAGGCAGCTATGGGCCTCCCTGGACCTGGGAAACTGAGGGGCCCAATCAAAACCAGCATCATGTCGGGCTGCATAGTCACCTCCTTCCTGGCCTCATGCCCTAAAAGGTTGAATAAGGATTCCCATTGCAAGGTCAGAGATCACTCGCTCATCCATGCAATCTGTGATACAACGCACTGGGACAAGGAGGGGTCACTGCAAAGGTGAATAAACCTGATGCAGTGTCTTCCAGGAAAGAAATGTGTAAAACTCACTATGATCCAAGGTTCAGTGAATAGGTGCAACAAGCACCAACAATATGCTGTGGACCGTGGGAGAAGAATGATGAGTAGTAATTAGCTGAGGATGGAGGACAGAGAAGGCTTCATGGACAATAGACACTAAAGGCTGGGCAGCACACATGGGCAAAGGCACACCGATTGGAAGGTGCATGGTGTATTCAGGGAATTGCAAGTGACCACACTCAGGGAGAGGCAGAGAAGAGTGACCACCTCCACCCACACCCTAGTCCCATCCTGGGGCCACCATGCAAACACAACTGTGTGCAGGCTGCCAGCCCCTCTTCTCTGAGTGCCCTAGAGGGTGATGGCAGCAGAGAACTGCCTTCCCCTACCATGCAATGGCATCTGGAAATGGTTTTCTGTTGTTTCCCAGATGGCAGTAGAAGAACAAATCACCTCCACTGTGCTATTGAGGGCAGGCTCCAGTGTGCAGAACAGGAAGTCCGGGCACTCATCCTTGGGTCTCCTGAACACCTGTATCTTTCCTCCCCCACCCTCTTCCTTCCTGCTTTTGCACCAGTCATTGGGATTCAGTTGAGACCAGAGTACTAGATGCTGTCCAAATCCTCTCTGTCCACCTCATTCCTGTTTTCCCCATCTCTTGGAAGTGGAAACAATTCCCTTTCTCATTCATTCTCTCTGTTGGGGGCAGAATTCACTGAAAGAACCACCACCCTCCACTGTGGTGGACATCTTTCCTTTCTGCCTATTGAATTTCTATAGTAAAAGCAATTCCATTTTCCTTTGGGAGTCATCCCTATTGCACACAGTCCTGACAGCCTGTCATACATGGGGCCCCGTCCTCAACGATTCGTCAGTAGACAGGTGACCAACCCAGGCCACTCAGATGCCCTTCTCCCTGGATGATCTTCCCCGCGATGTGCACGGCTCAGTCCCTTACTTCTTCCAGATCTCTGTTCAAACATTACCACTCACAGGAGCCACAGTGTTCCACACATCTACACATGGTAACTGCCACTTGCTTCCATCCTGCTGTCACCCACCCTGCTGCAGTTTTCATTAGGGTGCACACCACTGCACCACATACATTTATATATTTGCTCATTGTCTGCCTCTCCCACTGGAAGGCCAGCTCATCGAGAACAAGGACTGTTTTTCTCACTGATGCATTATCAGTGCCTAAGCAGCGCTGATTATAAGCACTAATACACATTCATTGAATGGAGAAGGGATGAAGACACGGACTTGGAATCTTGGGTGAAATAACAGAAGCAGCTGCAGCTTCATCCTTACAGCATCCTTACAGCTAGACCCCCAGGGCTGCCCTGCTGCACTGACCATCTTTACCTCCCCCAATCCCACCCCAACACAGTCCTTGCTTTACAGAGTTGGCTCCTGTGTTTTCCAGTCACAGATCCCTGACTCTTACGTTCTCCAGGCTCTCCACAGGATACCACCATCCCAGCTGGGTTTGCTGGGTTCTTAGAGCCTCCTTATAGCTGACCTAGGTTTACTGTTCCCTCATTTGAACTCGGTCTCTAACTTATCACCCTCTGATTCCAAGTCACACCCCTCCCCCAGCTCACTGCTCATTGCCCATGGCTCCCCCACATTCCCTCTGGTGTGGAGCCCACTTTCTCAGCTGACATACATGGCAGTGAACACTGCTGAGAACTGTGCCCAGAGTGGTCTAAGGTTACAAGTATAATATAGGTCCAGTCTCAGAGTCTGGGACTACACCCAGAATGGTGCCACAGAAAAACAGTTTATGCATATGCTTACATCTTCAAATGACTATTAACCCTGCTGTGGGGCATCGGGAGAGGAGGCTACCCTCTTGTATGTGTTTGGTGACACAGTGCTGCTGATAACAAGAGGACATGAAGAACAATACTCATGTCACCATGATACCACAACAGTGATATCAACTCTCTTTCAACTCTCATATTCCCTGGAAAATAGCCAAAGTACTTTAAGAACCAGAGCCCTATATTTAAAGAAAATATTCCAACTCATTCCTTCCACTCACAAGCACAGGCAGATAAGAGGCCTTTGATCTCAGTTATTTTGAGCAGCAATTTTTTTTAATTTTAAGTGATTCAGTTATTTTGACACAGGCCTGACAGCAAAAGAACAGCTGCCATGGCAGTCAGGGAATAGTCTATCACTCTGCTGAAACATCCAGAGATCATCTCAGGTCACAAATGAGAGGGGAAGAGGGTTTCGGTGCATTTGGAGAGCTTTCTCCTCACTGCCACAGAGAGAAATCGTTGGTTGAAATTCACTAACTTCCTTTAGAAATATTTTCAAAGTAATCTGAAAATTACATGGAGAATAATGTGTTCCCTAAAGGGAACATACAAATGAATAAAGAGGCAGCCAGTTATGCTTAATTAGCATCTGGGGCATAGAAGGGGAGCGGGTTTAATATGCTGTGGCTTTAAAATATCAAATTATCACCTGTGAGTGACCACTGTCTATACACTCCATCAGATCCTCAAGAAGGGCCATAACCTATTATCTGAAAGGCATGAAAAATATTAGACCAAATTTTTAAAATTATATTTTGGAAGAAAAAATTTTTCATAGAAAGTCAAGAATGAATCCCCTTAGAACACAAACAGAAAATGGATGGGATTCATCAAAACATAAATGAACTCATGAAAAACTTTAACCTCACAAATTATCAAAGAAATAGAAGCTGCAGCTGGACACAGCAGCTCATGTTTATAATCCTAGCACTTTGGACGGCCACGGCAGGAAGATCATTTGAGTTCAGGAGTTTGAGGCCAACCTGGGCAACATAGTGAGACCTCGTTCTCTACAGAAAAACTAAAAATTAGCCAGGTGTGGTGGCGCATGCCGGTAGTCCCAGCTACTCAGGAGGTTGAGACAGAAAGATGGGGTGAGATTAGCAGTCGAAGCTGCAGTTCGCTGTAATTGTGCCACTGCAATCCAGCCTGGGTGACCCAGTCAGACCCCGTCTCAAGAAAAAGAAAGGAAGGAAGGAAGGGAGGGAGGGAGAGGAAGGAAGGAAAGAAGGAAGGAAGGAAGGAAAAGGAAGGAAGGAAGGAAGAAAGAAAAAGAAAGAAAGAAAGAAAGAAAGAAAGAAAGAAAGAAAGAAAGAAAGAAAGAGAAAGAAAGAAAGAAGAAAGAAAGAAGAAAGAAAGAAAGAAAGGAAGAAAAGAAAGAAAAAGAAAAAGAAAGAAAGAAAGAAGCTGCAAACAATGAGATACAATTCTAATTTAATAAACTCACAAAGACTGGAGTACTACTCAGCACAGAAACAAAATCAGTGAGTTAGTTATTCTTACCCACTGCTGGTACAAAGTTACACAATCCAGCTTTTGGACAGTAATTCATATATATGTATATATCATGGTGATATTTATCATTATATTATATATATAATAGAAACAACATTAATAATATAAAATGATAATTAATTAAATTTTGAGATACAATGTGGCTATTAATCTTAATGTTTACGAAGAGTTTTATAGCTTAAAGAAATGCTTATTTTAAATTTAAGTGAAAATAAAGGATACAAAATTATTTGAAAATATGGTCATGATTATATAAACCTTCAAAAAAAGACTGGGCTGCGAGCTCAGACCTGCAATCTCAGCATTTTGCAAGGCCAAGGTTGGCGGATTGCTTGAGCTTAGTTCAGGACCAGCCTGGGCAACATAGCAAGACCCCATCGCTACAAAAAATACTAAAATTAGCTGAGTGTGATGACATGCACCTGTAGTCCTGGTTACTCAGGACGCTGAGGTGAGAGGATCACTTCAGTCCAGGATTTTGAGGCTGCAGCGAGCTGTGATCATGTCACTGCACTGCAGCCTGGATGACAGAGTGAGACCCTGTCTCAAAAAAACAAACCAAAGAAAAAAAAAAACATCTAGAAGGAAACAATTGTAGAAAATATTTCTGAGCAGGCACTTTACCAAAAAAGATACATAAATGGCAAATAAGCACATGAAAGATATTCAGCATCATTAGTTGTCAGTAAAGTACAAATGCAAACCACAATGAGATACCACTAAACACCTATCTGAATGGTTAAAATTAAAAAGACAAACCATACCAAGTGTTCTTGAGAATGTGATGCAAACTACAATTGTCATACCCTGCTGGTGGGAATGTAAAATTGGTGCAACCACTTTGGAGAACATTTCAGTAGTGTCTTAATGAGTCAAACATATATATATATGACATGATTCAACCATTCCATGGCCAGGTATTGTCACAAATGAAATGAAAACATATGTCCATACAAATGTTCAAAGAAGCCTTATTTGTAGTAGGGAAAAACTGGAAACAACCAAAACATCTATCTAAAGATGAAGGGATAAACAAATTGTAGTATGCTCATACAATGGAATATTACTTAGCAATGCAAAGAAATGAACTACTGATATTTGCTAAAATATGGAGAAATCTCAAAATAATTATGTTGAGTGAAAGAAAGCAGACATAAAAGAGTACACACTGGATGATTCAATTTATGAAATTCGAGAAAACACAAATGATCCCATAATAATAAGAAACCAGAACACTGGTACCTGGGGACTGAGGAGGCCAGGCAGAAAGAAAGATTTAAAACAGGCCCAAGAATGCTTTTGGCAATGTTAGGTCTGGATCTGTTTGCCATCTTGATTCTGGTGATGCCTTCGCTGGGTGTGTGTGTGCGTGGTGGTGGTGGTGGTAGTCCCCATTTATCCTTGGTTTCACTTTCCAAGGTAGTATCAGTTACCCACGGTCAACAGCAGTCCAAAAATACTAAATGGAAAATTCCAGAAATCAACAATTCTTAAGTTTTAAATCACACGTAGGTCTGAGTAGCCTGATGAAATTTCACATTGTTCAGCTCTGTCCCCACCGGGGACATGAATCCTCCCTTTGACCAGCGTCCCAACAGTGTCTACGCTACCCACACATTAGTCATCAGCATATCTGCTCCTGACATTTGACCATCAACATCGTCATGACTGGATGCCGGAAGCAGAAGTTACTCCTCTGAGTGTCGTTAGAAGGTCAACTGTCCACAACTGTCCACTGTGCCTACGTCATTCATCTCCCTTCATCTCATCACGTAGACATTTTATCATCTCACATCACCACAAGAACGGTGAGTACAGTACAATAAGATATTTTGAGAGAGAGACCATATTCATATAAATTTTATTATAGTATATTCTTGCAATCGTTCCATTTTATTATTGTTGTTAATCTCCTACTGTGACTAATTTATAAATTAAACTTTGTTATAGGTATGTATACATAGGAAAAGACAGTATATATAGGGTTCAGTTCTATATGAGGTTTTAGGCATTCATTGGGGATAACCCCTGAAGACAATGGGGGACAATTGCATATATATACGTATGGGGTGTGTGTGTGTGTGTGTGTGTGTATGTGTTAAACCTTTTCAAATTGTATATTTAATTATGTACAGTTTATTTTATGTCAATTTTATCTCAGGAATAAAAGGGAGGATCAGAGATCTAAAAGTAGATTCTGGAAATGGTTGCACAACTCTATACATTACTAAAAATCACTGAGTTGTATACTTCGAGTGGCTAAACATGGTATTGTAAAGTATGCTTCCAGAAAGTCATTTCAAAAAAACAAAATAGACTAGAAGGAAACGTATGCATGTGTTAAAAGTTGTTAGCTCCAGATAGTGAAATCACAATGGGTGCTTTTTTTTGGTGTTTTCCTTATAACTTTCTTATTTTCAGGTTTTTCTAATTGAATACATGTTAAAATAAGCAAAAAAAAAATTAAACGTATCTTTGGGAATTAGTAGTACCTTTATGCTATTCAGCTACTAATACTCCAGCCATCAAATGTATAATCTTTTTATAAATTTAGGACAAATCAGGTTTTTTTAACTTGAAGGAGGCCTTTACAGGTGAATCAATTTGTTTTATTTGATCTTATTTCTACAGCATTTCTTACAAGGGCACCTGACATATACTGAACACCAATAATCTCTGAGGAATGTATGTATAGGACAGTATTCATAAAGCAATCCTCCCACCTCCCATTTTCCATAAGATTGATCTGCCCAGTACTTCAAGATGACTTCTTATAGGCTAAACTATTATAACAAGTCAAAGGTTAACAAACTACCAGCAGATCTGGTAAATACAGATTTACTGGAAAAGAGCTATACAGATTCATTTATGTATTGTGTGTGGCTACTTACACTAAAACAGCAGAGCTGAGTGACTGCAGCAGACATGGTACAGCCCACAAAGATAAAGTTAAGATAGTTACTATCTAACCTTTTACAGAAAAAGTTTGCTGACCCTTATAATAAATCATGACAGTCTTTTATTGAGCATTTACTGTGTTCCAGGTATCAGCAAAAGGTTTGCATACATTATTTATTTTACTTTTCACCCCTAAGGTAGTTATAATTATTTAAGCTGTGACTATAAACCACAGAAGTATAAGTAAATTTTTGTTTTGATGCATACAGGAAAAAGTCATTTCCCTATAAAGGTTATATTTTTAATGTGTTGACTATGCGGAATAAAATTATGCATGGAAATCAAAAGACTATTTGCAAAAAAGAAAATTTAATTGTAAAATCAATTTTTCCAGAGTTGACAGTATCTCAAAGGTTCAACTTATAAAGATGTAAACCAAAAGCAGTATTTTAATTGAACTATAATTCATCCTGAAGTAAAATAGAATCATAATTGTTATTTAATGACTACCTTTCAGAAACTACACTAGGTACTTCACATTACTTGTGCCATCAACACTAACAACCTTATGGGAAAAAAAATACTGTCATTTTCAATTTACAAATGAGAAAGCTGAGTCCCTGAGAAGTTAAGAGGTCAGTAATTAGTGAGTGATAGAACCCAAATTAGAACTTGACTTTATCTGAACCCAGAGCCTGTCCTCTTTTCATTTAGGGGCACAGTTCTCCAAAACACAAAAAGGTATCAAAATTTTAATAATAAGAAGCTAAATTAAACGAAAAAGCTTCTACACAGCAAAAGAAATATTCAACAGAGTTAACAGTCAACCTGCAGAATAGGAGAAAATATTTGCAAAACTATATATATAACTGGGGACTGATATCCAGAATGTATAAGGAACTCAAATGACAACAACCAAAATAATCCTATTAAAAAGTGGGCAAAGGACGTGAATAGACACTTTTGAACAGAAGGCATACAAATAGCCTACAGGCATATGAAAAAAATATTCAACATCATTAATAATCAGAGAAATGCAATCTAATGTCAAAGTGAGATATCATCTTATACCAGCCAGAATGGCTGTTACTAAAAAGACAAAAATACCAGATGTTGGCAAGGATACAGAGAAAAGGGAACTCTTACACACTGTTCATGGGAATGTAAATTAGTATAACCACTATAGAAAACAGTATGGAGATTTCTCGAAGAACTAAAAATAAAACTAGCATTTGATCTAGCAACCCCACTACTGGGGTATCTACCCAAAGGAAAGGAAATCAATATATCAAAAGGATATTTATCCTCGAATGTTTATCACTGCACTAGTCACAATAGTAAAGATACAGAATCAACCAAAGTGCCCATCAGTGGAGGACTGGATAAAGAAAACGTGGTACATATACACAAAGAATACTATTCAGCCATAAAAAATAAAATTATATCTTTTGCAGCAACATGAATGGAATTGGAGTCCATTATCCTCCTAAGTGGAACAAGCCAGACATAGAAAGACAAATATCACATGTTCTCACTTGTAAATGGGAGCTAAATAATGTGTGCACGTGGACGTAGATTGTGGAGTAATAGACAATAGAGATTCAGAAGGGTAAGGGCGGGTGGTGGACGATGATAGATTACTTAATGGGTACAACGTATGTTATTTGGGTGATGGACACCCTAAAAGCCCTAATTTCATCACTATGCATCTATCTATGTATTACCCAATTACCCAAAACACCCTAAAATTACACTTGTACCCCATAAATTTATACAAATAAAAGAGAAACACACAGGGCTCTGCTACTGAAAAAAATAATCACATAAGAGCTGAAAAATCTCAAAATGTTTTTAGAGCTGTTCATAGCAGGAGGCTTAAAAGCATTCTAAATGAAAAAGAAGCTCTTTATTAGATTTCTGTTTCCAGTTTTATCACTAATTGGCTGCCATAAGGATGGCAGGGAAATGTACATTATCTGGAAAATACATGCCAAATATGTCGCATGCCATTTACTTCAGTAATTACAGTGAAGCCTCAGAAGAGCATACCAGCTGTTAAGAGCAACTTAAATTTATCTCCTGGGAAGGCTAAGTCACTGCCAGGAAGCACCTTCCAGGTAAACAGGCATCTGTGTGATACACTATGCTTTCCATGCACTTAAAGAAGCATGATTTCCATTGGAAAGATGCAAGTCCAGAGCAACACCGATGCACAACTGGAAAGATGTCTTGTGCAAATGTCCCTACAGTCACTGGCATCACCATGGCCATCCATTGGATTTTATAGACATTTGAGTGATATAAACCCTTTAGGACAGCTTTAATGCTACCCTGTTTTTGGCATCAATCCACAGGAATTCATCTTGGTACACTTTAAGTAAGGTTGGCAGCACTAGGGTTCCCTGTACAGTTTATTCTTGAATTCAGAGACATGTTAGTAGTCAAAGTCAACAGTCATTGTAAACAGAACTGTTACTATAAGATAACATTGGGCATTTATTGTCTGTAAGACACTGTGCTAAGGCCTTTATATGTATTTTCTTATTTAGTCTTCACTTCGACCTTATGTCATAGGTACTATTATTATCCTAACTTAAAGTATTTTCCTTTGTAACCACTTCATCAGTGAAAAGATATAATAAATTCATCTGAACTATGAATAGATAACATTACACACTGGAGCCTGTTAGGGGGTTGAGGACAAGAGGAGGGAGAGCATTAGGACAAATACCTAATGCATGTGGTGCTTAAAACTGAGAAGATGGGTTGATGGGTACAAACCACCGTGGCACATGTATACCTATGTAACAAACTTGCATGTTCTGCATATGTATCCCAGAACTTAAAGTATAATTAAAAATAAATAAATAAACATGAAAAATTATAAATCATATAAAAAAGTTTAAAAAAAGAAAAAAAAGAATAGATAATCCAGCCTGGCACAGTGGCTCACACCTGTAATCCCAACACCTTGAGAGGCCAAGGTGGGAGGATTGCTTGAGCCCAGGGGTTCAAGACCAGCCTAGGCAATATGGCAAGACCCCATCTCTACAAATTAAAAAATTAGCCGGTGTGGTGGCAAGTACCTGTGGTCCCAACTACTCAGGAGGCTGAGGAGGGAGGATATCTTGGGCCCAGGAGGTCAAGGCTGCAGTGAGCCATGTTCTTGCCACTGCACTCCAGGCTGGGACACCTATCAAGACCCTGTCTCAAAAGAAAAAAAAAAAAAAAGAATAGGTAATTCCTGTGTTTTTGTTACCTAACAATAAGAAAGATAACTTCTGAATACAGTTTTACTTACTAAGTTAACATGCCTAAGCTTCCTGCATTTCTTCTATTACACAATACTTCAGCTTATGGTAGTAGAAAAAAATTCTTATTTAGAGGGTGGGGTAGTCTACAGTCTACCCTTACAAAAAAGACAAAAGGCCCAAATGACCCACCTAATACCAGGCATTTTGTTTAAAAAAATTTTTTCAAGTAATGTTCAGTTTCCTAGGGGCAATTATGACTCAACTCATATTCAAGAGGTTTGTAAAAGTATTGGCTTCAGCATCAGATGTCTGTGTAGGTCTCTATCAGGGACTGGCTCTGTGATCCTAGACAAGTTACTTAATCCCACTGAATGTGCTTCCTTATCTATAAATAGCAGATCATAATTGATCTACTTCCAAGAATAATTGAGGGGAGCAAATGAGATAATGTACATAAAGCCTTTCAAACTAAGTGCTCATTAATGTCAGCTATAACAATGACCATTATTATTACTTCTATTATTACATATAACTTCGTAGTTAAAATTGTTATTCTGACTATACAAGGCTTTAAAGTATCTTCAGATTCATGTGTACTAAAAAAATATAGAAAGAATGAATAAGACCTACTATTTGATAGCACAATAGGATGACTATAGTCAATAATAACTAATTGTATTATTTTAAAATGCAATTGGATTGTTTCTAACTCAAAGGATAAATGCTTGAGGGGATACCCCATTCTCCATTGTGTGTTTATTTCATATTGCATGCCTGTAGCAAAACATCTCATGTACTCCATAAATATATACGCCTACTCTGTACCCACAAAAATGTTTTTAAATAATTTTTTAAATGTTTTTAAAGTATCTTCAGAACCACAAAAGGATGATAATGATGATGATGTCAATTTTATGGTTAAGTGTATTTTTTATGTTACCAAAATCTTCAGATAATTGGAATAGTCAATTACCCAAAACACCCTGTTACCAAATCATTAATCAATCAGTAGTTATTTGTTGAAGTTATACTATGTAAAATAACTTGTGTTAAATATTATGAGTGATAAAGAGGGCCTGCCCCTTCCTAAAAAGAGTATGTGAGCTATATGGAGAATGAAATGATAATTGGGGTGGAGACTCATCATTATACATTTGTGAAAGATGGTAAGATGTACACCAAGAGTAAATCCTAATGTAAATTATGAACTCTGGACGACAAGGATGTGGCAATGTAAGCTCATCTCTTGTAATGAATGTACCTCTCTGATGAGACTATTAATAATGGAGGAGGCTATACATGTGTGAGGGCAGGGAATACATGGGAAACCTTTCTCTCAGTGTTGCTGTGAACCTAAAACTCTACAAAATGAGATGTTTTTTAATCTAAAAAGCTACTCCTAGATTAAAGTCTATTTTTTTAGAAAGGCAAGACCACAGTTTGGGAGGAAATATTTGCAAAGATTCATACTCAGAATGTATAATGAGTTCTTACAACTCAATAATTAGAAAATTAAAACACTAATAGAGAAATGGGCAAAAATTTTGGACGGCTATATTATCAAAGAAGGTATCAAGATGGAAAATAATCTATGCAAAGATATTCAACACCATTGATCATTGGGTAAGTGAAAATAAAAGCAATGAGACACTACTATCACTAGAATGGCTAAAATTGGAGAGACTGACCATACCAAGTAGTAGCAAGGATGTGGAGCAACTAGAACTCTCACACATTGCTGGTGGAATGCAAGAAAGCACAACCATGATGGAAAATAGTTTGGTAGTTTCTTAGAAAGTTAAACATACAGGTCAGGCACGGTAGCTCACACCTGTAATCCCAGCACTTTGGGAGGCCGAGGCAGGCAGATCACCTGAGGTCAGGCGTTCAAGACCAGCCTGGCCAACATAGTGAAACCCCGTCTCTGCTAAACATACAAAAATTAGCCAGGCATGGAGGCATGCACCTGTAATCCCAGCTACGCAGAAGGCTGAGATAGGAGAATCGCTGGAATTCGGGAGGCAGAGGCTGCAGTGAGCCAAGATCATGCCACTGCACTCCAACCTCGGTGACAGAGCAAGACTCAAGAAAAGAAAGAAAGAGGGAGGGAAAGAGAGAGAGAGAGAAAGAAAAAGAGAGAAAGAGAGAGAGAAAGAAAGAGAAAAAAGAGAGAAAGAGGAAGGAAGGGAGGGAAGGAGGGAGGGAAATTAAATATACATTTACCATATGACTCGGCAATTCCATTCTTTTATCACCCAAGATAAATTAAAACACATGTCCACACAACTAGTGCTAGAGAGCATCTTAAGTGGTTTTGGAGGGCAAGAATGGGGTGGAGATTGCATAATGGCACAAGCAGACTTTTTGGGTGATGGAAACATTCTGTTTCTTGATGGTGGTGGTAAATGTAGGACTATGGATATTTGTCAAACCATATCAAATTCTGTACTTAAATTTAGTAAATCGTATTGTATGTTAAAATTATGTTTCAATAAAATTGATGCAAAAAATGTAATTATTGACATAAGTTATTCTATGATAAATGCTACAGTGGTTCCAATAAATATAGACTTCAGGAGACAGAAAAGGAAGAAGAGAATGAATACTTATGAAGTGGTTTCTGTGTGCTTTTTAAACACAATAGTAAGTCCTGCCAACAAATTATCTGAAAGGCAAGTTTAGTTAGTTTGCACTTTGAAGAAAGTGTCTGACCTGTGAAATAGTAAGAAATGTATCCAAGTCACAAAACTAGTAAGCAGTATATTCAAGCCCAAGTCTGTCTGATTTTGAAATCCAAGTACTACACTACACCACATAGCTTCCCATATAATTTAAATACAGCCACAAATGAAATCACTCTTTAACCCCACAAATATCAAAAGCAAACCCTCCAAAAAAAAATCAAACCACAATTACTGTTCTCCTAATGATAT
The DNA here is from genome assembly GCA_963573385.1 of Cacajao melanocephalus. NCBI lineage: Eukaryota > Metazoa > Chordata > Mammalia > Primates > Pitheciidae > Cacajao > Cacajao melanocephalus. The sequence goes on from CAUYLG010041683.1 coordinate 13,270, forward strand.
TAATTTGTGCAACAGCCAAATAATGCATAAGAAATCTCAACACCAAGTCCTAATCTTTTAAATAGAGACTCCGGAATAGCCATAGAAGCTATTATAATTTTCAGAGCAAAGTTATCATAGAGATGTTTGCATAAATACACTATGTGAAATTTTCAAATTTACTCATAAATTTTATCAAATTCTCAAGGACATTTCTGGCATAATCTCATCACTTATAGAGCATTAATTCTGAGACCTGACTACAGATAATATAACTATTATGTAATCGTTAACAGTTCAAAATGGAAAGTTAATATACTTCTAAAAATACCAAAGAAACTAGTATATAAAAATGTCAACTGTGATCACTAAAAATTGCTTCTAGCTGTGTCTAATTATCTCATACTCTCTTTAAGAGTTCTGCATTTCATATCAGGGATGGCCTGAATAAGTAACATTATTTCATATGTGGCAACTATTTAGCTTATTCTCAATGGTACAGCTTTATCATGATCTCATAAACTTCATGACCCATCCAATCCCTCAATTTTCAACTACTATAGGCAAATATGCTGAGGGACCAAAAAACAAATACTAAGAGCATGTTAAAAAAATAATCCTAAGCTGTGCCTAGCAAGCTTCAGTGCTTAAGCTACAACATTTAATTAATATGGTGTATCAAATTTTCACAAGTGCCATGCATCTTTATAGCTCATCTAATAGAGTTTGGGTAATGCTATTCATTAGTAAGAAACCTTAGAAACCATCCATTATTTTGTTCTCCCCAAGAAAGTGATCTTTTCGTGATTTGGCAAATGTGGGCACACAAACACACACAACTATTACTACAAAATGGAGAGCTAATGTACATATTTGGTCATCTAGAATCCCTCAAAAAATTATCTTGTGTAGAACTGTCTAGATAATTGAGGAAATAATGATGTCTATGTCAAATATTTGGAGAAAGCTCTAAATTAATGAATACTTTGATTACTTGAACAGCCTGAAAGAAATTAAGTAAAAGCCTTGAAAACTCAGTCTAAGAAAATAGAGAATAGTTAAGGATCCTTTCCAATCATTTTGGAAGAAAGAGTGAAGGTGCATTTAAAATGTTAGTAGATTGAATTTGCAAAGCTGTCTGCGTGGCAGAAGGCAAGGGAACCCCTTCATGACACAGGGCTGAGTGGCTGCCTCCTGCTGACTTGTCCTTATCCCTTCCCCACGAATACAGCCAGGATACCACATCATCACCCACAGCATGAAATCAGAAGGAGCCTTACCTTATTTCAGTTTGTGGCATCTAGCACTAACACATTAACCACCTCTTACAAAGAGTAACTTTTTTCTTTCCAACTCCTGATATATTTTGACCAATCAAGATTCAGACACATTCGTGCCCCAACAACCTTGAGGTCAAAACTACTTTCAAAAGGGTGTCCTACACAAAGTGACTTAAAAACACTGTTTTTACAAGGTACATGATATATAAATGTTTTAAACTCCTCTCCCAAATCATGAATCAAATCCAATATTGTTATTAGTCCATTCTTTGATTGGCTTTCTCATTTTGAATGACATTTCTGTCCTTGATTATAGAATTTTAATATCATTAGAGTCCTACATAACAAATCCAGAGGTAGATTTAAAATAAAATTTTAAAATCACACAATTTCAGATTATTTCAGGAGGTGCAGGCAGCCACAGGGGCAACTCTGAGATTATTCACTAGTTCAGCAACTCAGACCAAAATTACACACTAACTGTTATCCCATTAAGGAGACTTGCTTCCTTTAGTGAATGTCTGTATGTTCATCCCATACATCTGAAATTTATGTTTACCACTACAAGGGAAAACTTTATTTAAAGAAAAAAAAAGACTGTACAAGGGTTCTAAGTGTTAATATGGAATTGGATGGTAATCTACTGAGTCCAGAACTTGTATACTGAGACCTGCGAAAATCTCATTACCTATCTTAGCCCATTATCTCCACATGCAGTTTAAGCGGCCTTCAGTCTTCCTAGCTGTGTATTCTACATTTACCTTATTAATTTGGATTCGATCTCCTCCAAATCATGCCAACTCAGCTTGCAAACTGCAGGCCCAGATTGCATCTTGTGGAGTTTTTATAAGCATATTACTCTAAGAATTACTAACATAATATATGAGGTTACAGTGATATGATAATCACTCCTCATATCTCCAGTAAACAATTCACTCTAACAACCCTGGTATAAACTGATTATACAAATAATTATCATTTTTAATGTTCATCTTATTCAAACAATGAATTAGATACTATAACAATATAACGCATTAACATTTTATTCCTTAAATAAGATGCTTCCCTACTGTGTATCTTAATTAAGGAACAAGGAAAGCATCCCAACTAAATTTATAGTCTTAATATAATCTAAATTTATCTTCTAACAAATATGAAAGTCTTTGCTATTGCAAATGTCTTAGGTTAAGTTCCTTCAGAAGCCAAGCCTAAAGGATCTGAATGCAAGTAATTTGCATGATTCTGGAATCCATATCTACTGTGCCTAGGATACCACCTCCTGTGCTGATTCATCTAAATACTGTCTCTGAAATATCCCCAAACATATGTATTTATTTCCACATATATAGTCATCTATTTCAGTATTGTGTATGTGTTCATGCCCCAAGAAATATAAGGCATTCTCAAGCAGTAAAACTGGCCCAGGATACAACACGGTCCTGCTTGGCTAATGGGCCTTAACTATCATATATACCATACAGCACCATCACCTTCAGCCAATCTACCAAAGCAAATATGTCTTCATATTGTTGGCTTCTCTTTTGTCCATTTATTTTGTGTTTTGTGAACAATTTTGATCCATACTGTCCCAAAAACAGTATGTAAGTAACAGTGCTGGATGTGTGGCAAAAATTAAAATCTAGAAAGAAAATCAACCTGACCATTGAAAGGCAGGAAGTTTTATCTCCCTTGAGGCATCATCAAGTAAACGGTCAAAGACAGTGACGTGGAGTTTTATGTGGAATTTTTTAAAAACCTCAAATATACAGAAAGAGAATGAAACAGTGGTTACCACCTGCTGGGTGGGGGAGTGGTCAGGGAATAGGAAATGTAGGTCAAAGAATTCAAATTAGCAGATGAGTACGATGAACAAGTTTAGACATCACACAACATGGAAACTAAAGTTAATAAAATTATATTGTATATCAGGTTTTTTGTTAAAAAAGTGGATTTTAGCTGCTCTTATCACAAAAAAATTAACTACATGAGATGATAGCTACGTTAATCTCCTTCATTACCATAACCTTTTTACTATCTATTAATATATGTATCCCACAACATGTTGTAAACCCCAAATATATACAATAAATTTTATTTTAAAATAATAAAAATATTGATAGTACAACAGGGTAACTATAGTCAATAATAACTTCATTGTACATTTTTAAATAACTAAGAGTGTAATTGGATTGTTTGTAACTCAATGAATAAATGCTTGAGGGGATGGAGACCCCATTCTCCATGATGTGCTTATTTCACACTGCATGCCTGTATCAAAGCATCTCATGCACCCTATAAGTACACACACCTACTATGTACCCACAAAAATTAAAAATTGAAAAACACTAAAAAAGTGGGAGAAATATATTTGTAACATTTATCTCACATAAAGATCTAATATGCCTAATAAATTTTAACTATTAAAATTGAGGAAGGAGAGCCAGGTGTGGTAGCACACACGTGTAGTCCCAGCTACTTGGGAGGCTGAGCAGAGAGAATCACTTGAGCCCAGGAGTGTGAGGCTGCAGTGAGCTATGCTTGTTCCGTGAATAGACACTGCATTCCAGCCTAGGCAAGATAACAAGACCCTACCTCTAAAATTTAAAAAAAGAAATTAACTGTGGAAAGAAACTATAATACATGTATACATCAAAATAATATGCAGCTTTAAACTACCATAAACAAGAGCAGTATAAACTAAAACAAAAAGAATAAAGAACAGTAAGAGTGAAGATCAGCAGTCACGTGGGATTGGTGAAGGGAGCCTGCTGACATTCTGAGAGCATCATAAACATGACTGCAGCCCAGGAAGACTGAGCAACAACTGGGTGAGTAGAACCAGAAAGAACAAAGGCCAGAGGCACATCATGACTTCAGGGGATTTGAAGAGAACAGAGAGCTGTTCCCAGGACTGCCATTGTACAAATACCATATTCCCTTCTAATGTTACCTATATCGAAGGAGGGAAAAGAGGGAGGAAGGGAGGAAAGAAGGGAGAAAGGGAGGGAGGGAGGAGGGAAAAGAGTAAAGGGCTGGAATTTCCCCATTGTGCTGGCCGTCAGAGGGTGCAGAGCTGAAGCTTCCTGTACCTGCCCCTCTGTTCCTGCACCCTCAAGGTCCTCTGATCACATCCTCTTGCTCCCTCATTCTTGGCTAGCTGAGCTCCCATCACCACCCACCACCTGGGTGTTCTAGAGTACATTTCAAAGGAGCAGAAACTGGGGGCAAAAGCAGTGCTATTGCAACATGCACCGAGCCATCCCAGCATGATCACTCTGCAGGGACAGAGAAACACGAAACCTCTGCAAAACCAGAACGGCAGCAATCACGGTAAAATAAGTAGACACTGTAAATCCAAGGCATGGATGTACTGAGTCAGGAGATAAGAGATCTGGGGGAGGGACATTATATTGTCAAATTGCAGTCATTAAAGATTGTGCTTTGTTCGTTTAGAAGAAAAATAGCAAATTCATGACAAATATTTAACACATTTTAAAATATCTGAGATGTAATATTTCCCTCCTTCCAAGTCTGCAGTGCTGCTCGGCAGTTTTCATTTGACACAGCAAGTGCCCACCATGTACCAGAGGCTGTGTTAGGTACGGGGATCACGGAGATGACTGAGAAATAGTAACTTCCCTCAAGGAGCCCAGAGTCCGGTGGGACAGCCTCCAGGTCATTAACCACAGAAGAATTTGCTCTGAAACTAAGATTTTACTAATTGGAGTTTTATTTCATTTTAAAAATCCTATACCCAACAATTTAAAGGCCTTTTCTAATAAGTGAATTATAGAAGGCTTGCTTTGGGAGATATTCAAGCAAATATTGATCTGACCATTAAAAGAAGCTCAGACTACCAGGATAAACAACATTATAAATAGTAAAGTCAAAACAAAGTCAACAAGGAAAAGATAAAAGTCAAAATTCTGTCTTTGCTTTTAAATAAAATGAAACATTTTTATTCTAGCATCTATTTCTATCAAATATTACAGACATATTAATTCATCTGTCAATATCCTATCTATTACCCATCTACTTCTGTAGAGCACTAGGGTGTAAGCACCCTTAGAAATACTATAATTCAGTTGGAGAGAAGAAATAGACAACAGAAATGTTAAAAGATATAGATTAATACCATTTCAGTATAAGAAAATCTCAAGCCAGTGTATGATTATTGGCCAAACAGAGCAGTGCTATTGCAATTTACAAAGGAAAAAAACATGAACATTTCAGACAAGTGTGTATTTAAGCAAGATCTTGAAGGACAAGTAAAATTTGGACACAAGGAGGGCAGGATGGCAAAAGTGCCCCTGTACAGAAATATGGTAGGAAAAGACCATAAATAAGGTAAGGAGTGAATTATTTGAGATAGCAGAGATAGAGTAATGTGGAGAGTTTTCAATGTTGAGCCAGGAAATTGGATTTTATGCTCGGCAATAGGGAATATAAGGAGCCCCTGCAGGTGTTTGAGCAAAGAAGTGATATAAAGTGGTATTTTAAGAGCATATGTCTGGCTTTACTATCTAAAAATTAAAAGGAAGCCAATGGATAAGAAAACCCCATAGTCAGCCAGGTGTCACGGCTCAACACCTGTAATCCCAGCACTTTGGGAGGCCAAGGTGGGTGAATCACAAGGTCAAGAGATTGAGACCATCCTGGCCAACATGGTGAAACCCCATTTCTACTAAAAACACACAAAAATTAGCCAGTCATGGTGGTGCATGCCTGTAGTCCCAGATATCCGGAAGGCTGAGGCAGGAGAATCGCTTGAACCTGGGAGGCGGAGGTTGCAGTGAGCTGAGATTGCGCCACTGCACTCCAGCCTGGGCAACAAGAGAGAAACTCCATCTCAAAAAAGAAAAGAAAACAAAACCCAATAGTCCAGATGTGAAGTAGTAAGGATTAGAAGTAGGTTGGGACAGTGAACAGCAGTGTGAGAGGTTTAGGAGAAAAGATTCATAAGACTTGATAAGTTATTAGAGACCAAGAGATTCACTGATCTCAACAACTGGTGGCCAAGGGAAGGAAAAAAATCATTAACGAACAATTATTGGCATAATAGAGGTTTTTAATACCCATTTTTAGACTGCATTCTAGCCTGGGCAGTAGAACAAGAATCCTGTTCTCTCTCCCTCTTTTTCTTCCTCTTTCTTTCTCT
>CAUYLG010041685.1:0-70177 GCA_963573385.1 Cacajao melanocephalus
TTCCAGGATCTCAGGCCTGAGGCTGACTTTCCACAGGAACTGGATGCAAGGTACTACAACTCCTTTATCAGGAGGAGAGGCTCTTGCTCCAAGCCTGCCATACAGCGTATGCCCTTTCAGGCAGGGACACCACCGCCTGGGTCTTTGGTTCTTGTCCTGGTCTGGCTGTTTTCCCATGTACTCCTTCTGTTCTGTGACTGCTCTAGGCATTCCTCCTACTACAAACTACTATATGGTTATATAGAAGAATTATATAAATCAAGACTAAATGTGTCAGTACAGCTCTGACTACAATACCTATATGATTATATAGGATATCTATATGATTACATAGACTATAATATTTATATGACTACATAGAAAGATTATATGGAACTAAGTATGCTAAATGTAAGTACTAAGTATGATTATATAAGCTGGATATATGTAAGCAGTAAGTTATATGATTATATAGAAAGATTATATAAAGGAAATAGCTGAGTAATAACACTATAAACTAAGGTATTCTGTAGGCACTGACTGTGCCTGGGGTCTGCACAGCTCTCCTTCCTCGGTGCCCATGTGGGGGTTACCCACAGCAAAGAGGCTGTAGGTCTGCCTTTATTCATTGTCCAGGACGCACAGCCCTCCTGCAGCAGTCACTCACGGCCTTCCTGCGCCCGCTGTCACCAGCCCCTCGGCTGATAGGAGAACAGACGTTAACTGACTGCAGTCTTGGCGTTGTCAGCACTGCACTTGGGAAGGCTTTTAACTACAAATTTAGTTTCTTTAGTAGGCATGGGACTATCTCAGTTATCTGTTTCTTCTTGGAAAAATTTGGTAGTTTGTGTCTTTCAAGGAATTGGTCCACTCAAGTTGCTGAACTTGGTGTCGAGTTGTTTCTTGCATTTTTTATTATTCCTTTAATGACTGTTATTGATAGTGATGTCTCCTTCATTCATTCCTGATATAATTTGCATCTTATTTATTTATTTATTTATTTATTTATTTATTTATTTATTTTGAGACAGAGTCTTGCTCCATCACCCAGGTTGGAGTGCAGTGGCGAGATCTCAGCTCACTGCAACCTCTGCCTCCTGGGTTCAAACAGTTCTCTGGCCTCAGCCTCCCAAGTAGCTGGGATTACAGGCGTGTGCCACCATGCCCAGATGATTTTAAAAATTTTACTAGAGATGGGGTTTTACCATGTTAGTCAAACTGGTCTTGAACTTCTGGCTTCAAGTGATCCACCTGCCTCAGCCTCCCAAAGTGCTGAGATTACAGGCGAGAGGTATGTCGCCTGCCGGCTGGCTGGCTTTCTTTCTTTCTCTCTCTGATTGCTCAGTCTGTCTAAGGTTAATCAATTTTATTTTTTCAAAGGACCAGATTTTGGTTTGATAGACTGTTTTTAGTTTCATTGATTTTTGCTCTAATCTATGATTTCCTTCCTTCTACTTCCTTCAGATTTAATTTTCTCTTCCTCTTTAGTTTCTTTAGGTGGAAGTTTGGGTTACTTATTTTAAATATTTCTTCTGTTCTAATATAATAAATTAATACTATAAATTTTCCTCTAAGCACTGCTTTATCCACCTACCACAAATTTTGATGTTATTCTTTACATTTTCATTTTAGTTCAAAATATTTTAAAATTTTTCTTGAGATTTTGTCTTTCATGGATTATTTTGCAGTGTGCTATTTAATTTCCAAATGTTTTTAAGACCTCGCACATATTCTGTTATTTAATTCCAGTTTAATTTCCTTACGTTCTAAGATCACACTTTGTATGATTTCTAGTCTTTTAAATTTTAAAGTTTGTCTGTGACCAGAATACAGGCTATCTTGGTGAAAGCCTGTGTGTACTTGAGGGGAAGGTGCTGCTGGATATCTCTGTGTGCTGAGGCTGTTCAGGTCATCTGTATTGTTACTGATTTTCCACCTAATTGTTCCATCAATTACTGCTGGAGGAGTGCTGACATCTCCAATTTTAGCTGCGGACTTCCTGATTTCTCCCTTTAATTCTATCAGTATTTACTTCATGTATCTGGAGACTGTTACTAGCCGAGTACACACTTAGGATGGTTATGTGTTCTTGGAGAACTGAGCTTTTTTATCACGAGGTAGATGTTCCTCTTTATCTTTGATGAAGCCTACTTATTCTGATGTGAACAGAGTTACGCCAGTTTCTTTGGGTTAGTGTTTATGTAATTACCTTCTCCCATCTTTCAGCTTTTTACCGATCTTTGTTTTGATTCTGCAAGTGACTTTTTTCCACATGCCATAGTCAGATATTGTTTTCTGAAATCCAGTCCGACAATCTCTTTATTTTTAACTGGTGCTTTTAGATCACTCCATTTACAGTGATTATCGATGTGGTTGGATTAAAATCTCCACCATCTTGCTGGCTATCTTGTATTTGTTCCATTTGGCTCAGTTTCTTTTCTCCTGTTCTTTTTTTTTGGGGGGGGGCATCTTTTATTGGATTAATTGAGAACAGTCCCAGGTCCTATAGGGTCCAGCCCTACAGGGTTCTGTGAGCCCCTTCCAGCTGGTGCAGAGACAAGAAATTGTAGAAATAAAAGACACAAGAAACTCCTGAGCCCCTGCCTGAATGACACACTATGTACTTGACCCTGTCACTGCCACGCCCTATCCACCCTGCCCCCAGTCTCCGACCACCAAGGCCACGCCCTACCTACCCTGCCCCCAGGTTTGCAACTCAATAAAAGTGAGAGCGTCCCATCCCAGCATTCGGGGCCACTGCTGGTTTCTGCGATCTGGGTAGCAGCGAACGCCTGGGCCCAGACTCTCTTTTCTCTGTCTCTGTGTCTTGTCTCTTCTCTTTTTCTCTTTTCTTTCTGATGCAGTCTGGCTCTGTCTCCTGGGCTGGAGTGTAGTGGTACAATCTTGGCTCACTGCAGCCTCTGCCCCTTGGGCTCAAGTAATTCTCATGCCTCAGCCTCCTGAGTAGCTGGGACTACAGGCATGCACCATCATATCTGGCTAATTTTTGTATTTTTAGTAGACAGGGTTTCACCATGTTGGCCAGGCTGGTCTTGAACTCCTGACCTCAATTGATCTGCCCTCCTCAGCCTCCCAAAGTGCTGGAACTACAGGCATGAGCCACCAAACCTGGGCTGCCTTTAGTTCTCAAAAGTTTGAATTTAATATGCCTGGGGTGGTTATTTTTGGTATTTGCCTTACTTAGTGTTAAGTTTCTTAGACCTGTGGCTTAGTATTTGTCATTAATTTTGAAAAAGATACAGCCCTTATTTCTCCAAATAGCTGTTGTTGAAAAACGAGTGCTTTGAATGAAGAGATCTTCCAAACAGGCTTTGTGTGAGCAACATGGCTGTTTATTCACCTGGGTGCAGGTGGGCTAAGGCCGAAAAGGGCATTAGCAAAGGGCAGTGGGATAGGATTTGGTTTTATAGGTTTGCGTAGGTTTTTTGGGGGTGGGGTGTTGCAGAGTAAGTTCATTTGCAGTGGTGGGGGTAGGGGCAAGGGAGTATACATGACCACAAGTTCAGTTGCAGTGGCAGGGTTGGGTGAGAGGTATTTACATTATCGTAAGAACAGTTAAGATAGCAGGGTTGGCTGAGGGGCTTGTCCAGGGAAGCTCTGCTGGGCGATCAGGGACAACGGCGAACGCAGGCAGTGGGTGGGAGACATTAGCCAGGCAAGCAGGACTTCAGACTTTCAGGCTCCAGTCTTGCATATGGAGACCTGACAAAAATGAAACTGCCTTTGCAGAATTATAAGTAAGGAGAGAAATGTAAGATGACTAACTCCATCTTGCTTTTAACCTCACAGGCTAAATTGGTTTTTGCTTAGTCTAGTATAGAGGACAGGAAAACGATGAGAAATTTTGTTTACAGCTCAACTTTGAGGCAAGGAAAACTAACCTACCTCCTTGTTTGGAGGTTGAAGGTCTCATTCATAAGACAAAGTTAGAATTCTGATAGGGACTTGAATTTTGCTAAAGAAGAGTCAGAGTTAAACAGTGACCCATCACCACTCAGCTGTTTTTCCATAAGTTGCTCTCTGTCCCAGAGTCATGTGACCCAGGGTTGCAAGATTTACAAATTTTCCAGGCCCAGTGCAGTGGCTCACACCTGTAATCCCAGCACTTTAGAAAACCGAGGCGGGCGGATCACCTGAGGTCTGTAGTTCAACACTAGCCTGACCAACATGGGAAAACCTCATCTCTACTAAAAATACAAAAAAATTAGCCAGGCATGGTGGCACATGCCTGTAATCCCAGCTACTCTGGAGGCTGAGGCAGGAGAATTGCTTGAACCCAGGAGGCAGAGGCTGCAGTGAGCCAAGATTGCCCAAGACTGGGCAACAAGAGCAAGACTCGGTCTCAAAAAAAAAAAAATTCCCAACTACTCCTACAGATAACATCACTATTGTGAAACCTGAAGGGAAACTGGTCTTGGAGGCATTTTTCAGATTTAGCACTTTGGTCTGCCAAGAGCTGCCTCCTATCTGGTCCCGAGTCCTGCTCCCAGGGACTGACTCAGCTGGATAAAGACAGTTTTAAACACTTCTGCGATTTCTTCAAATGTTTCAATTTTCCAGCTCCCTGCCTGGCAAAGTACCATTGAAAAAAAACCCTAAGCCAGGCACAGTGGCTCATGCCTATAATCCCAGCACTTTGGGAGGCTGAGGCAGTCAGATTGCCTGAAGTCAGGAGTTCAAGATCAACCTGGCTAAGACAGTGAAACCCTGCCTCTACTGAAAATACAAAAAATAGCTGGATGTGGTGGCACATGCCTATAGTCACAGCTGAGGCAGGAGAATCGCTTAAACTCATGAGGTGGAGGTTGTAGTGAGCGGAGATCATGCCACTGTACTCTGTTCCTGGGCTACAGAGAAAGCCTGTCTCAAAAAAACCAAAAAAAAACCCCAAAAAACCCTCATCTCCAAAGTCTTGGAGAGATGGGTTTGAGACATCGCTCCCTTTCCTCCTTGGCTCTGCAATAATTAAACTTACTTCTGCAAAATACTCTAACAGAAATTTTAAAATGCCTTTGACGGGCTTGTCAGTAGCTCGAAATGGCTGAGGAAAAAAAATCAGTGAGCTTGAAGGTATGTCAATAGAAGCTTCTCAAACTGAAAACAAAGAGAAAGAAGAATGTAAGTCACAAAACAGAATATGCAAAAACGGTTGGACAGTTTAAAATGGCATATGCATAAAGTGAATACCAAAAGGGGAAGAAAGAAAGGAGCAAAAGAAATATTTGAAGGAATAATGCCTGAGAATTTTCTAAAATTAATGATAGACACCAAAGGACAGATCCAGGAAACTGAGAGAACACCAAACAAGTTATATGCACTTACACATATCATAGTCAAACTACAGGGAAATCAAAGAGAAAACCTTGAAAAAAGCCAGAGGAAAGAAAACTCCTTATCTATAATGGGACAAGGATAAAAACCACATCCAACTTCTCTTCAAAAACCATGCAAGCAAGAAAGAAAAACTCACCAACTCAGAATTCTGTATCCAGTAAAATTATCCTTTAAAAGTCAAGGAGATCGATATGATGAATATGCTAATTACCTTGATTTGATCACTATGCATTATATGCATTGAAACATCACTGTGTATCCCATAAATATGTACAATTATTATACAATTTTTTACATCAATTTTAAAAAGTAAAAGACTTTCTCAGACAAAAATTGAGGAAATTTATTACCAGTAGATCTGCATGCCAAGAAATGCTAAAAGTTCTTTAGAGAGAAGGAAGATGCTGTAGGTCAGAAACTTGGAACTTCACAAAAAAGAGACTTAGAAGCCAGGCACTGTGGCTTACGCCTGTATCCCAGCACTGCAGGAGGCTCAGGTGGGTTGATCACCTGAGGTTAAGCGTTTGAGATCAGCCTGGGCAACTTGGTGAAACCCTGCCTCTACTAAAAATACAAAAATTAGCCGGGCATGGTAGTGCATGTCTGTAATCTTAGCTACTCAGGAGGCTGAGGAAGGAGAATCACTTGAACCCAGGAGGCGGAGGCTGCAGTGAGCTGAGATTGCGCCGCTGCACTCCAGCCTGGGCGACAGAGCAAGACTCTGTCTAGAAAGAGTAGAAAGAGAGAGAGAGAGAGAGAGACTTAGAGAAGGAATAAATGAAGGACTTCTTCGTTCCGTCCCCTGAGGTCCTGGTGCCATGCTCAGCACCCAGATCTCCATCTATGCTGCATAATATGAACATAAAAAATGCTGAATATTTGGCTAAAAAAGGAAATAAACTTGTTTTCTTGATTCATAGCTGCAGACTCTACGTTTAAAGATACTGCAATGGACACAGTGAATTCTCTGACTCATGGAAGGTAGAAATGCAGTGCAAATGACCTGGCAAACCTATAAATAAGAAATGGGGCCAGGTGCAGTGGCTCACACCTGTAATCCCAGTAGTTAGAGAGGCCTAGGTGGGAGAATCCTTTGAGCTCAGGAGTTTGAGACCAGCCTAGGAAGATAGTGAGATGCTGTCTCTACAAAAAACGTAAAATGAAAATATGATAAAAGCTATCTTCCCCTCAGCTCTATAAATGTTAAAATGGTACCTTATTGTGTCTTGGGCAATGGAACATTTTCATTGTAATGTCATCATACCAGTAAAGGTCTGTCATCATTTGAGACCAGTCATTCAGAGTTTAAAGAAGAAAAGAGCTTCCCACAACAGCACGGAAGCTGTCTTTTCTCTCTCTCTCTCTCTCTCTCTCTCTCTCTCTCTCTCTCTAATAAATCGCTCTTCCAAAAAAAAAAAAAAAAGAGTTAAATTATTTTAAGTGTAGGCCAGGCGTGGTGGCTCACACCTGTAATCCCAGCACTTTGGGAGGCCGTGGTGGGCAGATCACAAGGTCAGGAGTTCAAGACCAGCCTGGCCAACACAGTGAAACCCCATCTCTACTAAAAATACAAAAGTTAGCTGGGCATGGTGGCACGTGTCAGTATTCTCAGCTACTCGGGAGGCTGAGGCAGGAGAATTGCTTGAACTTGGGAGGTGGAGGTGGCAGTGAGCTGAGATCATGCCACTGCTCTCTAGCTTGGGCAACAGAGTGAGACTTCGTTTTTTATATTAATAACAGTTATATTAATTATATATATAAAACTTATAAAAATACATTTATATATTATGTATATATATATTTATATATATACATAAAATATATATATATATTTTAAGTGTAGACATGATGAGCTGTTTAATAGCCAAATATCATTAGAGTTTTTCAAACCAGAAATAGAAAGGCACTGAAGCATCCCTCAGGTTTTAATTTCTAATAAGGTAAATACTGATTTCTATAACCTTCATTAAAAGAAGCCCTTTAGGGTCCCACCCTCTTTCTTTTAAGAGAGTAAAGGCTTCTTGAGACGAAAGAGTGAGAAAATCACTGTGAATTATCCCCAGTCGTGACTGGCCCATATCTTACTATGATCTCATAAGAAGCCATTGTTAGAGAATTCCAGCATCTCAAGACCATTGGCCAAGGCAGCTTTGCCAGGGTGACACTGGCCAGCACATCTGACTGGGACCAGGGTGGCTGTGAGGTCACTAACACTAGTCAGCAGAACTCCTCCTATCTCCAGAGATGGCCCCTCGCAGTCCAGAGCATGAAAGCCTTGAATCACCCCAACATAGTGAAACTGTGGGAGGTGACCAAGAAAACATCACCTGGTCATGGCGAACGCCAGTGGAAGAGAGGTCTTCTATACTCACTGGACCACGACCAGATGAGAGAGAGTATCCGAAGGCAAATTCCTCCAGACAGCATCTGCTGTGGAGCACTGCCACCAGAAGGGACCTAAAACCAGAGACCTGCTTTGGGTGCTAACCTGAACGTCAAGGTTGCTGACGTTGGCTTCAGGGATGAGTTCTTCTCTGGCTTCAAGCTAGATACCTTCTGTAGCAGGCCCCTTTATACGGCTTCAGAACTCTTCTAGGACCAAAAGTACAACGGCCCTTCGGTGGATGTGTGCAGCCTGGGAGTCATTCTCTATGCTCTGGTCACTGAGTCCCTGCCTTTTAATGGACAGAACTTCAGAGAGCTGTGGAAATGGGTACTGTATTCGTCAGGGTTCCTCAGAGAAACAGAACCAATAGGAGATAGATAGATGATCGGTCGATCGATCGATCGATAGATAAATAAGAGAAAATTTATTATGGGAACTGGTTCATATAATTACAGAGGCCAAGAAGTCCCACTTTCTGCTATGTGCACTCTGAAGAACCAGGAAAGCCAGCATTGTAATTCAGTTCTCATCCAAAGGCCTGAGAACTAGGGAGCCAATGGTGTCACTCCCAGAGCAAGGCCAAAGTTCCTGAGAACTGGGCCGGGTTCAGGGTAGGGGGAACACAGCAGCTGTAAATTCCGAAGTCCAAAGGCCTGAGAACTAGGAGCATGTTTGAGGGCAGGAGAAGATGGATGTATAAATTAACTTAATAAGGCAGTTAATGTTTTGACTCCAGAAGAGACGTTAGGAGCTGGATGTGTCTATAATATGTTCAGCAAGTATTTGTCCAGCAAATGTGTTTATTGGGCAGCTCCTGTGCACTTGCATGGTGCTAGAGCTAGATGAGTAAAATGGAATACTTGTCCTGGAGGAGCAAGCACACCTGTGTAGTCGATTTATTCACAACTATTTATTTAGCACCTTTCCATGCCTAGCATCCAGGCAAGTAATGGAGCAGTAGCTCTGTGCTTTTCTTTGTTGAATGGTGGAGATAAGGACAGAGGGGGCCATTTAATTTAGTCTGAGGAGGGAAGTTAGGTTCCTTCAGGGAGTGATGACTACATGGCTAGATGGTGGAAATTAGCTGGCCAAAGAGGGAAGAAGGCAGGCAGGCTTTCAGAGACCTGGCACTGAGAAAGACAGCAGAAAGTGTATTTCAGCAGTGAGCACAGGGCTGAGAGGGTGGTAAAAAAAAAAACAGCACTTCTTCTTCTTCTTCTTTTTCTTTGAAGATGGATTTTGACTCTTATCGCCCAGGCTGGAGTGCAATGGTGCAATCTTGGTTCACTGCAACCTCCGCTTCCCGAGTTCAAGCGGTTCTCCTACCTTAGCCTCCTGAGTAGCTGGGATTACAGGCATGTGTCACCACACCTCGCTATTTTTTTTTTGTATTTTTAGTAGAGATAGGGTTTCACCATGTTGGTCAGGCTGGTCTCAAACTCCTGACCTCAGGTGATCCACCTGCCTTAGCCTCCCAAAGTGCTTTGATTGAAAAACGGTACTTCTTTTCCTGGAAAGGTAGGGCAGAGGAAATACGTTCCAGGCTGTTGGGGACCAACAGAGGCAGAAAGCACGCTTCACTTACCTTAATGGGTTGCCTGAAACACAGACCCTGATTAAGAAAATTTCAGATGCACAAACTTGAGGCTTTCCAGAAGACGTTCTGTAGGACACAAGGTGCTTGCCACTGGATAAATAGGTCCCAGGGTAAAGTTTGTTCAGAGATGCAAATGTCCGTTGTGAAGCTGAAAAGGGGGAAAGTCTACAGGTTTCTAGGGCTTGGGCAGCTTTTCACCTGTGCATCTGGAGAAACTGAGTGTACCTTGGGAAATGCCTTACCGGGGCTCCAGGGGCACGGACACTCCCTGGCTCATCTAACAGCTCTGGGTCTCCCTGAAGATTCTCCCGTTCTCCTGAGAGATTGACCCAAGCTAGAGGAGCTGGAGGGGTTGGGGGTGCTGCAGATGTGTTTAATGATGGGAAGCCAACAACAGAGTGAGAGAAGCTGTCCAGTTGACTGAGGTTCACCTCCACTGGCTGCCCATCAGTTTTGTCCTGGGGACTATGCCCTTTAGCTCCCCAAGTCTCGGCTTTCTGCTGTGACTTAAAAGGATCTGTTTCTTTCTTCTCTCACTTCTTTGCATTTTTCTGACCTCTTAAGGTGAAACAGAGACTCACATGAACAGTGAAGAAACAGCTATTTTCACAGCTGGAATATTGGTTGAAAGAAAGGAATTCCTGTTAGAGGTAGGAGTAGTGGATGGGCAGATAATTTCATCTGGGTCGGTCCCTTGACACTCAAAAAAATTGTGCGTTATTATAGTTTCAAGAGTCAATGAAAGTTAGCTATTTTTTCTTAAGTGAAAACTACCGAAGAGTCATCTCTTATCTATATTGGAAATGTCAGCATTATAGGTGATGCCTGGTCATTCAGAGAGGATCTCACCTACTCTTGTACAGCAAAGGAAAAAACATAATAAATTTCTCTTGATTCTGAAAAGCCTCTGCTCTTGGGTCACCTGTACAAGGTAATCACTGCCCTAGTTACTCTCTTGATGTCACTGTATGTCCCAAATGTTATTTTCAGTATTTGATTTTAATATTTTATGATACTCATAGACTTTTACCATCTTGTAGGTAAAAAGGTCTTTACAGGCCAGCTATGGTGGCTCATGCCTATAATCCCACACTTTGAGAGGCCAAGGTGGGAGATCCCTTCAGCCCAGGAGTTTGAGACCAGTTTGGGCAACATAGAAAGACCCTGTTTCTACACAAAATACAAAAATTAGCCAAGTGTGGTGGTGCATGCCTGCTGTCCCAGCTACTCAGGAGGCTAAGGAGGATCACTTGAGCTCAGGAGGTTGAAGCTGCAGTTAGCCAAGATTGTGCTACCGCACTCCAACTTGGGCGACAGAGTGAGACTCTGTCTTAAAGAAAAAAAATGTTTTACAGATGATATTTGATAGTGCATGGGCTTGATGTGTTCTTGCACTGTTTGTAGAAGTAGCGTTTAGGGTGAGTCTAGAAGGATGGGTAGGACTTGTGCGTGAGAAGAAGGGAGGAGGAAGCAGTGTGAGCAGAGGGTGGAGCTGGCCTGTAGGATGTGCTGGGGGAAGTATTCCTGTGTTTACCTATCTTTCCCTCTTGTCATAATTGACCATGGCCTCTGTGCCTTGTAGGAGACAAGGTTAGGACTGTGCGGAGGTGAGGAGATGAGGGTGTTCAGACAGGGACAGGGACATTTGCATAAGCTTTGTTGAAGCTACTTCATCCCCATTTGGTAGGTTTCTTCTGTGTTTAGCTCATATCCTAGAATTATTTTTCTTCCATATAGAAATCTATCATATGATTATTTAACTTTCGAAAGGTTTTGCTGTTTCTAAAACCAAATCTGGTTAAATGTGGGACCCTCCAGCTACCACCCCCTCCTCCCTCCCTTTTCCTGGAATCCTTAGTCAAGATGAACTGGATGCCTGCTCAGCTGCTTTCACACGTGTGTTATGACACACACAAAATGGAGGATAATCACAATTTATGGTGCAGAGGAAAATAAATATTATTTTCAATGAACTCTTGGTGTTCAAGCCTTCTGGATTTCAGTACCTCCCATATGTGAGGGCAAAAAAATCAGAGAAATGGGCTGGGTGCGGTGGCTCATGCCTGTAATCCCAGCACTTTGGGAGGCTGAGGCGGGTGGATCACGAGGTCAGGAGTTTGAGACCAGCCTGACCAACATAATGAAACCCCATCTCTACTAAAAATACAAAGAAATTTGCCTGGTGTGGTGGCGGGTGCCTGTAATCCCCGCTACTCAGGAGGCTGAGAGGCAGGAGAATCGCTTGAAGCCAGGAGGGGGAGATTGCAGTGAGCGAAGATGGCGCCACTGCACATCAGCCTGGGTGACAGTGCGAGACTCAACATAATCAAATCAAATCAAATAAAAAAATCAGAGAAGGCCAGGCATGGTGGCTCACGCCTGTAATCCAAGCACTTTGGAGGCCAAGGCGGGCGGATCACCTGAGGTCGGGAGTTCAAGACCAGCCTGACCAACATGGTGAAACCCTGTCTTGTAAAAAAAAAAAAAAAACAAATAAGTAAAATAAAAAAATTTTAAAAATCAGAGAAACGGCCGGGCACAATGGCTCATGCCTATAATCCCAGCACTTTGGGGGGCCGAGGTGGGAGGATCACTTGAGATCAGGAGTTTGAGATCATCCTGGCCCAACAGGGCGAAACCCGTCTCTACTGAAAATACAAAATTTAGCCAGGTGTCCTAGAGCACGCCTGTGATCCCAGCTACTAGGGAGGCTGAGGCAGGAGAACTGCTTGAACCCAGGAGGGGGAGGCTGCAGTGAGCCAAGATTGCACCACTGCCCTCCAGCTTGGACAACAGAGTGAGACTCGTCTCAAAAAAGTCATAATACAAATAAATCAATCAGAGAAACCCATTCATTTTAAAAGTATCATTTTAGGAGGAGGAAAATAGAGAGTTCTGTGCACTTGAGTGGGTGAAAATTCACACATCTACTTCTGCCTTGCAATTTGGGTGTGTAATTATGTCTTTATTTTGGGCAGTTAGTTACCTCTTAGAATAAGTACAGTATATTAGCAAGGTAATACTACTTTCTCCTCCCTTTCTCCAGAATGAGCTAATGGCTTCTCACTGTCCTTTTCTCCTCCTTGCAGATGACGTCACACAGTTCTGCTGACGACCTCCGTGAAAGTCACGGCTGTGCGGAACTCACTCCAGCGCCCCCATCCTCAGCTGCTGCTCGCGTCTCCCTGCCCGGGTCTCAGCCGCGGTGACAGTTGCCCTCGGCTGCAGTGCGCTCCAGGCTTCCGTCTTCTCAGGCAGTCCCCAGACAGAGGAAACGAGATCTTATTTCGAGTGGGACGCTGGGGCTTTTTCCAGAGCCAGATTGCTTGGTGGGGCCACTGGAGCATTCTGGAAGGGTCCTCGATTGAACATTTTGTGGCAGGATTTTTTTCCTGCCTGTCCTCTAGGCTGAGTGCACCCCTTCAGGCACTGAGTTTCTCCTTGAATATGACTAGCACAGGGCCTGACACAATCATGATCAATATCTTTCCTCTATGAGGGAGATACAAAAAAAAAAAAAAAAAGAACTACAGGGGAATTTTAGAAAGGAGAGACAACTACGTATGGCTGAGGTGAGAATCAGAAGGGTTTTGTGGATGAGGCTGATTAGAGGCAAAGATTGAAGGGTAGGTTCAATCACTCATTCACCAGACACTATCATCAACTAGCATGTTTTAGTTTTGCTGTGGAGAGAGAAATAATGCTGACTGAAAACAAACACAAGCTTTTACAATCTGGCGAAGCGGATGAATGTTCATCAATTAACTGCATAAATAAAGTCACATGGGAAGCAACTTAAACGTCCAATAGGAAAATGGTGAAATACATTGTGATAGGTTATTTTGCTTTAATATTATGTAGCCACTGAAATTGTTTCACGACTGGGCACCGTGGCTCATGCCTGTAGTAACAGCACGTTGGGAGGCTGAGGTGGGAGGATTACTTGAGCCCAGGAATTTGAGACCAGCTTGGGCAATATAATGAAACACTGTCTCTACAAATAATACAAAAATTAGCCAGGTGTGGTGGCGCCTGCCTGTAGTCTCAGCTACTTGAGGCTGGGGCAGGAGGATCGCTTGAGCCTGGGAGATGGACGTTGCAGTGAGCCATGATAGTGCCACTGCACTCCTGCCTGGGTGACAGAGCTAGAAGTGAGACCTTGTCTTAAAAAAAGAAGAAGTAGAGAAAGGAAAGGCCAAAATTGTTTTGAAGACTCATAAAATGCGTACAATAACATTGGGTGTTTAAAAAGTGGGAGATAAGCCGGGTGTGGTGGCTCACGCCTGTAATCCCAGCACTTTGGGAGCCTGAGGAGGGCGGATTATGAGGTCAGGAGTTCGAGACCAGCCTGGTTAACATACTGAAACACCGTCTCTACTAAAATACAAAAATTAGCCGACTGTGGTGGCATGCGCCTGTAGTCCCAGCTACTCGGGAGGCTGAGGCAGGAGAATCACTTGAACCCAGGAAGTGGAGGTTGCAGTGAGCAGAGACCATGCCACTGCACTCCAGCCTGGGTGACAGAGTGAGACTCCATCTCAAAAAAAAAAGTGGGATATAAAAATACAAAGTTAAATCTCTATTTTATAAAAACAAATGCATGTTTGCCTGTGATAGGAAAGTTGGTTATAGACGGCAATGAACAGTGGTTTTCCCTGGGATGGATGAGAAAGCTTCTCATTAATGATGAATGTTTTGCCAGAGGGAAAATGGATTTGTTTAACAATAGACTCTTCACAGGCTTTAAATGAGGAATTAAAGCTTTAGCATGTATTCTTTCTCTCTGAGTTGTTCGTTTTGGTTTTGATGGGACAGGAGTAAGGTGAAAGTCACCCAGTATTTGTTGGGTGGGTCCTGTGTTACTGGAAGAAGCCCCGGCAGCAGGGTTTTGCGAGATGTGACCTCTGGGCACTCAGTCTCTTTCACTGTCTCCCTAAGCAGGGTTCATCTCTTCTGTCTGCTGTTTGTCTTGTTTTGGGTTTTGTCTGCTATTTCTGAAGGCAAAAACTTGTGTGCAAGGAGAAAGTTCTAAGAAATACTTCCAGCGATGATGATGAGAGTTTGATTTTCAAGCGAGTGTTCCTAATCATCTGATTAAACTCCTATGTCAGCATAAAAATGCACATTGTTCTGGATTAGTTCCATCATTTCATATTGATAGCTCCCATCTTCTACAATTCCCACCAAAAAGGACAATTTTGTTTGAAATCTTTTTCCTTGGGAGCCACAGGTGTATTATTACATTTATCGGCTTTTTAAAAATTCTGTTTGTTTTTTCTTTAAAGCAGATGGGCATATTTGAGCTGAAAATCAAAAGTACTGATGGTATACCCATGAAGACAGAATAAGGCATATAATTTATTAAACAATGTGAAAATTCTAGAAGATTTCTCCTCTGATCTGCAAAATTTTTCCTTTCAAGATAGTTTTTCTTTCTGTGTTCTATACATTTTTATTTTGAAGACCTACTGGGCCATTTAAAGTGAGAGAGCCCAGTTGGACCAAGGATGATGTCACATAAACTTGTCTCTTTTGATGTCTTGGACTTACCCTTCTTTGCGAAATAGAGATAGTGAGATTTGGCCTTATGAAGTTGGGGGCTAGTTTTGCATTATGATTCAAGAGACAATGAAAAAAATTCCTACTGCTTTCCTTATACCCCAAATTACATAATTAGTGACTTATGCTTTTAAGTCTTGAAGGCTTTTCATCATGAGTTTCTGTTAAAATATAAATGTCCAGCTTCCATCCAGAATCTTACCAGGATTCCTGCCACCAACTGAGAGGACACAGTGGAATGACCTGGTGAGAAAACTCATCCATCCCTGCTGGGCCTGAGGGATGAGCTGGAAGGAAGCTGGCTTCACCAAGGACTTTTCACGTTATCCTGGTTCTGCAGTGAGAGATCCTAGTGTACAGATTGCATAATTATTCAGAAGAGTAAGAGTAATGCATATACATTTCATCTTCTTGAAACTGGTTGGGAATTTGCTTCTGGAATTTAGTTTATTCTCTTTGCTGATTAATTTATAACCTATTCCATCTTTCTCCTCCCTTTCCTGTCAATTGGTGCCCCTTTTAGGGACTGTTGTGGGCAAGAGACTATGATTTTCTACCAAAGTGTTTGTTACAATTCAATTCCAACCTACTATTCTGGGAAAATGTGGATCCTCCCACCTCTCAACCATCATCCCCTCCCTTTCTCAGTTTTTGTTCTGCTTCTGCAAGTTTTTTTTTTTTTAACATGTGGGCGATGTAATTGTTGAGCAATTTTGGTGAAATAAATTTCCATTTACCAACGTGTGAAGAGTACGCATTCAGGGACCTCAAACATAGGTATACAATCCATTGTGGACAGCGTTTGAGGAAACCTGGCTGTTTACTACCACAACCTGATGAAGTGAATGGTGGACTCGAGTCTTTCCAGGCTTGGCTGGCAGCCCCCGAGTCTCAGTCCCCTTCTAGGAAGAAGTGCACTAAGGTCACCCTGTACGGGGAGGGAGAGTCACATGGCTCTCCACCAAGAACAGATCCCATCCCTCCCCTGTCTCACCCCTGCCTCTTGAGAGTGCCATGTTGAGAGATGTGCTGCAGGAAGGAATTTGTTAGGAAGCTCTGGCAAACACATCTGGTTCTTTTAACTTCCTATGTGCCTATAGTGGCGGACTTTGAGAAACTTCACCACTTATCAAAAATGGCTTTCAATGTTAAAAATGGTTCCTTTGAGTTTTGTTCAGTCTTTTTTCCTTTTTCTCAATATATTTCCCATTTTTACTGTGCATATTCATATACATAATATTTTTTTAAAAAGGGTTTTACAACATAGAGTTTTTATCACCTGATTACAACTAAATATATTGTGAACATTTTCTCTTTTCTTCTACAGCAGGTAAAATAATTACACAGTTTGGAAGAAACATACATTTTTAAGTAGTCTCCCTGGGGAAAGTTAGGTATGATTTTTTTCCAAGAAGACTTCATTGTTTTTATAATGCCTTGGGCAAAAAGAGAAGTCCTGTTCTCGGTAGCTTTCTACAGATGACAGAAACTTGTCCTTCAATTAAGCTTGTAGCTTGCTTCTCTACAACCACATAACCACGAATCATCCACTTTGTGTCTTTTCCAATCTGTCTCTCCCAGGGCTTCCTGTTTCTGATCCAGTCCCCCTGGCACACACGCAGATGAGCTTTCCTGACTCCAGCACTCCTGGCTCCTCCCTTGGAAAAGAGATGATATTAGTTGACTTTGATCTACTCAAAACTTTATCTTAAGTTCCACATTAGGATTAGCCTTTAATAATCTGATGATATGGCCGGGCGCGGTGGCTCACGCCTGTAATACCAGCACTTTAAGAGGCTGAGGCGGGCAGATCACGAGGTCAAGAGATCAAGACCATTCTGGCCAACATGGTGAAACCCCATCTCTACTAAAAAATAAAAAAATTAGCTGGGCATGGTGGCACGCACCTGTAGTTCCAGCTACCCGGGAGGCTGAGGCAGGAGCACTGCTCAAACCCGGGAGGCGGAGGTTGCAGTAAGCCAAGCTCGTGCCACTGCATTCCAGCCTGGGGCCTGGCGACAGAGCGAGACTCTGTCTCAAAAATAATAATAATAATAATAATAGTAATCTGAAGATATAATTCCACTGCTTAAAAGAAAATATTATTAGAAGACCTTGGTAGGATTAAATATATCGAGAAACACTGGACTCAGACACTAGGTAGTTATGGTTTCATGACCAGTAAAGGCTGCTGCTCCAATGCTATGTCTGAAAGATAATCATTTGTTAGTTGCCTTAAGACAATGAACACCTTTCCATAATGGTCTCTAACACTTCCTTATAGTGCCAACTACTTCTTACCTCTGCCCTGCCCTCCCCTGAAAAACTACTTAAAAAAAAAAAAAAAAAGGCCGGGTGCAGTGGCTCATGCCTATAATCCCAGCATTTTGGGAGGCCAGGGCAGGTGGATCATATGAGGTCACGAGTTCAGGACCAGCCTGGCTAACAGAGTGAAAGCCCGTCTCTACTAAAAATACCATATTAGCTGGGTGTGGAGGCATGCAGTGTAGTTCCAGCGACTCAGGAGCCTGAGGCAGGAGAATCGCTTGAACCCAGGAGGCAGAGGTTGCAGTGGGCTGAGATCACACTGCTGCACTCCAGCCTGGGTGACAGAGCTAGATTCTGTCTCAAAAAAAGGTAAGAAAGTCAACCATATCCATAGACACAACACTTGCATAAGACTGTTTGGCAAAAGATAATGACAGTTTAGAATATGCACACTCATTTCCTGACATGGGAATTTCTTTTTAACTCATCCTAAGATAAACCTCAAAGGAGACTGGCCCAGGATGGCTGAGTGCAGTGTTATTTATTTCCCAGGCTATTAGTGGAAAGCCTGCTGTACCTCCCGTTCCGCTGATGTGCAACTCACTGGGTTCAGAGCTTATACGTAGCCCCAGAGCAAGCTCAAGGTGCCCGGCTGGTGACTGAAAGGATATTTCTTCTGTTCCTGGTAGAACAGTTGCAGATTCTAGAGCAGGGGCCCTGACACTTAGTGAGGAGCATCCACTTTGTCTTTCCCTGAAGCAAATCATTAACATCCAGCACAGGGCAATTGTGTCAGCTCTGCAGACAGGGCCTGGCCCGTGTGGCTGCTGTCCCCAGGACTCAGCATGTCTGCTCTGAGATCTACCTGCAGGTCCTTAGCCAGGGCAGGTCTGGTCTCCTTCCCTGACTGGCACCAGCCAGGACTAGAGACTGAGTGGCCTGGGGCTCAGAGAAACAGCCAGGCTCCTCCTTTCCTCCCTCCTGTGTCACTTCCGTGAAAGCTTCCAGGAGTTCCAGGAGCAAAGAGTTCCAGGAGCAGCAGCCTTCTCCCTCCACCCTCTTCAGGAACACTGGAGCCTGGTGGCCATTTGGGTGACCCGAGTGCCCTCATAGCAGCAGGGTTTGCTCTGTTGTCATGAATGGCATCCCCACGTGCCAGTGTCATCAGATGATCAGAGTGGGGTGTGGGGAGTATGGGGCAATTGTGCTGTGGATTTTTTTTTTCCTAGAGGCAACATTTGGAACTAGAAACCTATTTACATACACTTAGCATTAATATGCGTGTGATCCTCTCATAACTAACTCCAAATACTTCTCTATGAATTCAGCTAATTAGTGCAGCTAACCACTATTGTAACCCAACCCACCATTAAGAGCATTAAATACATAAAATACTGAATAGATTTGTAAAGTCATCATCATGATAATGGCAAAGGAGCTTAGGTCGCTCACAAATGCAGCTGGCAGTAGCTGCTCCTAGTCCTGGTTCCTTATGCTGGAGTGATAGCTCAATTAACAGATTCCAGGGAAATTGTACCTTTAAAACAGTTGGCTGAGTTAACCCCTACTCCCCACCTCCCCTAAAAGACGCAAAGAAGGAAAAAGAAATTAATGATTGATTATCTTTCATTCTATAGGCACTGCGCTAAGGCGGGCACAGTTATTATTCCACGTGTATTCTACCATTCAATAAGAAATCTACATAGTTGTTGGTTGAGAAAGAGAACATGTATAAAATGTCATATTGTAGATTTGTAGGTTATCTGAGATTGCTCTTAGGGTTTGCAGCATTTGACTCGCATGACTACCTGCGGCAGCTGAGTCTACCTTTCCCTCCTGTCTTCCCTGTATCCTGGAGTGACTAGACCTCAGCCTGCCTCACTTGAGAATAGAAAGTACGGGGAGAGGAGCAGCTCAACTTGCTCTGGCGCTGGCCCTGTGTTGAATCCCACCTGATGGGCTCCACTGGGCATTGATACTGTCTTGCACATTATTGAAATGACATGCTCACCATGGGTGTGTATAGCTGACTTTCAGTAGCATTTGGAAAAATGTTACCCCTTCAGAGGTTGGGCAGGGCATAGGAGGGATCTATTCTCAAACAGTAAAAGAGTCCTCGAAATTCAAGCTACTCTGTGCAGTCACTTTGAAGTACTGATCTTTTTACTTTTTTGTTGTTGTTTTCTTTCTTTCTTTCTTTTTTGAGATGGAGTCTTGCTCTGTCACCCAGGCTGGAGTGCAGTGGTGTGATCTCGGCTCACTGCAACCTCCATCTCCCAGGTTGCAGTGGTTCTCCTGCCTCAGCCTCCCGAGTAGCTGGGATTACAGACACGTACAACCACGCCCAGCTAATTTTTGTATTTTTAGTAGAGATGGGGTTTCACCATGTTGGCCAGGCTGGTCTCGAACTTCTGACTTCAGGTGATCCACCCAACTTGACCTCCCAAACTGTTGGGATTACAGGTGTGAGCCACTGTGCCGAGCCTAAAGTACTGATCTCAATAGATCTTCACTAACTAAATAGATACCTTTTATTTTTGTTGCTGTCAAGTTACATATCCACTTATACCAGATTCCCTTCGGCTCAAACTGTGGGAGAATAAATTAAGAAGATTCTATCTATTCCCTTTTTTTTTTTTTCAGATGGCGTTTCACTTCTGTTGCCCAGGCTGGAGTGCAATAGCATGATCTTGGCTCACCACAACCTCCACCTCCCGGGTTCAAGC
Source organism: Cacajao melanocephalus (assembly GCA_963573385.1). Taxonomy (NCBI): domain Eukaryota; kingdom Metazoa; phylum Chordata; class Mammalia; order Primates; family Pitheciidae; genus Cacajao; species Cacajao melanocephalus. The sequence goes on from CAUYLG010041685.1 coordinate 19,871, forward strand.
AATTCTCCTGCCTCAGCCTCTTGAGTAGCTGGGATTACAGGCATGCACCACCATGCCCGGCTAATTTTGTATTTTTAGTAGAGATGAGGTTTCACCATGTTAGTCAGTCTGGTCTCAAACTCCCAACCTCAGGTGATCTACCTGCCTCAGCCTCCCAAAGTGTTGGGATTACAGGCGTGAGCCACCGCTCCCGGCTCTATCTATTCCTTTTTTTTTTTTAAGGATGTAGGAAAATGTCTTAATTTTAGTAGGGTCTGTTCAGTCTCCCTCCCTCACATGCTCTCCCTCTTCTCCCAATCCACAGTCTGCACAGTTATTTGAGAAAAAAGGTCTGGGAATGATAGTGTGATATTGCAGGGGAGTGCTGCCACTCCATGACTTTTGGGTATCAATGATATAAATAAAGTTGGGGGGTTGTTTATATGTTTTAAACATTGGGGCCTTGCTTCTGCCTCTTCATTATCAATGTCATGTCATGAAGGATGAATAGCTCGAGATTCAGGAGACCCAGGCTGTGGCTGAGCCCTGTCCTATGAGCTCCTGTGTAACAGTGGGCCATTTCTACCTCCATTTCCTAAGCCGATTCCTCTAGTTCATCACACCTCCAACTCACACTAAGTCTACGTCTTTTTATTAGTGTTACTTTATAGTTTGAGCCACACTGATGACAGAGTGTATTCATGATGTCCTAGAGCCTCCTATTTTTGTCCCTGTAGGTTTCCAAGATATTACACACATAATGAATTAGGAATACTTTTGTAGTAAGAACAACTTGTGTGTTATTCTCCCGGTGAAAACCTTTTCCACTGTGGCCCCAGGGCCTAGAACCCTCTCCTGTGAACTTGTCTACCAGTAACAGAGAAGTTTACTTCTTGCAGGTGAGCTCAGTTCTGTGCTAATGAGCTCTTCTTTCCCCACTACCGCCCCCATACATGATCAAATAAATCTTCGCCAGCCAAAATTTGCTGTGGATGGCAACCATGGTGAAATCCACCACCACTGGCCTTGAACAGAGAGAGTGTCTTGGCTGAGAAGTTAGAGGGAGGAGAAGTGTCTAGTCTCCATAGCTTTCCAAAATGGTCCTGTCCTGTGTGGTGGGGTGTTTCTGGGGTAATAGCATTTCTGTTATATTGTGGCCTGATTGATATCCAAACACTCTGTGGAACTTTGTTTCTAGAAAAAGAAATGTGTGGCTACCAATAAATTAATCAACAAATTGATAAGTAATTATTTTGTAATTTGGGGTAGACTGGTCCAATATTTTAAAGCTATTGTAGCATACTTATTTTTTAAAGTAAATCACTGCCCTACCTTAGGTCAATTTCTCCCAACACCAGAGAACTAGTTCAAAATTATAAATGTGGGTAAAATGTAGAATGAAAGTGCCAGCGTCTCCGAATGGACTGTGTTCATTGCCCTGTCATTGCCCATTGTCTTAGTCATCCACCAAGATCTCACTTTCCTCCTTCTGTGACTTCCCCTTCTTTGAACGTCTCTGGGACCTGCTTGATTAGGCACTGCTTTGCGTGTTCATTTTTTGTTTTCTTGAGTTTTATATTGTGATGTAGATTTTGAATCCTATGAGTTAGATGTATCTTATGTTGCTTCTGTATTGGCAGCACCATTTTGCTCAATGTTATGTGTCCCGATATGAAGTTGTGATTCTTATGCTGAATTTGGGTGATATCACATGGCTACAAAGGGGTCAGATCTCCACATCAAAATATAAAGCAAAAACAGATAGGATACAAGGAGAAATACCTGAATTCCATGTTATAGCTGGAGCCTTCAAGACCAGTATATCAGTAACTGACAAATCTAACAGGCAGAATATCAGTGAGTCATAGTTGTACTGAGCAGAACTGTCAATCAATTGGATGTAATTAACATTGTAAACATTTTATCTAACAACAGCAGAATAAGGATTCTTCTCAAATTCATGCAGATTATTCAACAGGATACGCCACATTCTGGGCCATAAAACCTACCTTAACATATTTATAAGACTAGAAATTACACAAAGTTTGCTGTAAGACCACAATGAAATTAAAGTTAAAACAAACAAACAGATATTTGGAAAATCTCAGAATACTGGAGATTAAACAGTACATTTCTAAATAACACATGGTCAAGGAGAAGTTTAAAAGTAGTTTGAATTGAATAAAAATGCAAATATAACTTTTCAAAATTTGTGGAATGCAGTAGAAACAGTGATGAGACAGAAATTCATAGCACTGAAAGAACATATTAGAAAAAAGAAATATCTAAAATCAATAATCTAGTTTCCAATTTACCTTAGGAAACTAGAAAAAGAGAAATACAAAATAAGCAGATGTAAAGAAATAATAAATAATAATAATAAAATAATAAAAATTAGAACAGAAATCCAAATAAGCAGACAAAAAGAAATAAACTAAAAATTAGAACAGAAATCAATGAAATTGAAAGCAGAAAATCAACCCAAAAGTTGGTTTTTTGAAAAGATCAATAAACTTGAAAAACCTTTAGGCAGCCTAAGGAAGAAAGATAGTAGAAACAATACTAACATCAGAAAATAAAGATGGGCCATCGTGATGCCATGAACATTAAAAGGATAATAAAGGATTATTATGAATAACTCTACATCCACACACTTGATGGCCTGGATAAAATGGATCAATTCCTTGTAAGACACAATCTATCCAAACTCTCAGAAGAGACATAGGTAATCTAAACAGAACTAAATCTGCTCAAGCTGAATCAATAATCTTCCAGCCGGGCATGGTGGCTCACACCTGTAATTACCGTGCTTTGGGACACCAAGGCAGGAGGATCCCTTGAGTCTAGGAGTTCAAGACCAGCCTGGACAACATAGTGAGACCCTGTCTCCACAATAATTAAAAAAATTAGCTGGGCGTGGTGGTATGTGTCTGCAGTCCCAGCTACTTGAGAGGCTGAGGTCGCAGGATTGCTTGAGCCTGGAGGTTGAAGCTGTAGTGACCCATTATAGTGCCACTGCACTCAGCCTGGGTGACAGAGTGAAACCCTGCCTCAAAAACAAAAACAAAAACAAAACAAAACAAAACCCAAAAAACTTCCAAAACAGAAAGTAGCAGGCCCAAATAGATTCACTGGTGAATTCTACCAAAATGTAAGGAATAAATTGTATCAATTTTCTACAATCTTTTCTAGAACATAAAAGAAGAGAGAATAATTCCTAATTCATCCTATGAAGCCAATATTACCCTAATATAAAGACCGAAAACATTACAAGAAGAGAAAATTATAGGTTGTTATCACTGATGAATACAGACAGAATAATCCTCAGCAAAATATCAGCAAATCAAATCCAGCAATGTATTAAAAAGATTATACAGCATGACCCAGTGGAATTTATTTCAGGCATGCAAGCCTGGTTCACCATTTGAAGATCAGTTAATGCAATCTAACACATTAACATGCTAAAGAATTAAAAAAACTAATGATCATATAAATAGATGTAGAAAAAGTATTTGATAAAATTCAACACTCATTCGAGGATTAAAAAAAAAACTATCCACAAACCAGGAACAAAGGGTAATTTCCTTAATCTGGTAACAAATAGTTACCAAAACCTGTGGCTAACCTCGTACTAAGGGTGAGAAAGTGGATGCTTTCCTGGTAACATCAGGAATAAGACAAGGACATCCCCTCTCGCACCATGTAGACTCAACATTGTTGGGATGTCCTAGCTCACACGATAAAAGAAGAAAAGGAAAGAAGAGGCACACCTGCCCCTGGGTGTCTATGGGGATTGATTCCAGGGACCTGCCATTCTTAAATATTTCCTGTTTAAGAAAAAAGAAAAGAAAACCACAAAACTCTGTTGAAAGACATCAAAAAAGATCTAACTATGTTGAGAAAGAATCCATGTTTGTGAATAAAAAGACTCAACATTGGCAAGATTTCAGTTTTTCCAGACTTGAGCTACAGATTCAACACAATCCCAATCAAATCCCAGCAAGTTATATTGTAGATACCAACAAACTGATTCTAGGGTTTATATGGAAAGGCAAAAGACCCAGAATAGTCAACAAAAATATTCAAAGAGAATAATAAAGTCAGAGAACTAATACTACACAACTTCAAGATTTACTATAAAGACAGTAATCAAGACAGTATGTATTGATGAAAGATTAGGGAAATAGATCTATGACATACCATCGAGATCCCAGAAATAGATCCACACAAATAGAGTCAACTGTCTTTGACAAAGGTGTAAAGGCAATTCAATGGAGGAAAGATGGTCTTTTCAACTAATAATACTGGATCAACTGCACACTCCCACACACACACACACACACACACACACACACAAACCCTTACACACAGACCTTACATGAATCACAGACCTAAATGTTAAATAAAACTATCAAACTCTAAAAGATAACATAGGAAGCTGGGCATGGTGGCTTGCACCTGTAATTACAATACTTTGAGAGACTGAGGCTGGAGGATCATTTGAGCTCCCGAGTTTGAGATCATAAATAGAGTCTGCCTGGGCAGCATAGTAAGACCTCGTCTCTAGAAAAAATAAAATTAGCCCAGTGTGGTGGTATACATCTGTGGTCCCAGATCCTTGGGAGGTTGAGGCAAGAGGACTGCTTGAGCCTGGGAGGTCAAGGCTTCAGTTAACTGAGACCACACCACTGTACTCCAGCCTGAGTGACAGGGTGAGACCCTGTCTCAAAAAAAATTTTTTTTGTATCGCTGTACAATGTGTTTGTGTTTTAACAGTCAAGAGTTAAAAAACATGAAAGAGTTTATAAAGTAAAAAAGTTACATGGAGCTAAGGTTTATTACTGAAGAAAGAAAAATATTTATAAATGTAAATTTTTAAAAACATAAATTTATAAAAAAGATTTATACATTTAGGCCAGGTACAGTGGCTCATACCTGTAATTCTAGCACTTTAGGAGGCCAAGGTGGGTGATTACCTGAGGTCAGGAGTTTGAGACCAGCCTGGCCAACATGGTGAAACCCCACCTCTATTAAAATTACAAAAATTAGCTGGGCATGGTGGCACGTGCCTGTAGTCCCAGCTACCTGGGAGGCTCAGGCAGGAGAATAGCTGGAACCCAGGAGGTGGAGACTACAGTGAGCTGAGATCGAGCCATTGTGCTCCAGCCTGGACAACAGAGTGAGACTTCATCTCAAAAAGAAAGAGAGAGAGAGAGGAAAAAGAAAGAAAAAAAAGAAAGAAAAAGGAAAGAAAGAAGAAAAGAAAGAAAGAAAGAAGGAAAGAAGGAAAGAAAGAAAGAAAGAAAGAAAGAAAGAAAGAAAGAAAGAAAAAGAAAGAAGGAAAGAAGGAAAGAAGGAAAGAAGGAAAGAAGGAAAGAAGGAAAGAAAGAAAGAGAAAAGAAAAGAAATAGAACAATGTACAGAGTGAGTGGGCTATTTGGGCTCGAACTGGAATGATACGCCACTAGATGGCTCCGGGCCTGCCCACTGGGACCACCAGAGGGCAGCGATGGCCTGGGAAGGTGCTGCCACCTGCTGCATGTGCTTCCTGCTGTTCCTTGCATCCTCAATTCAGAGCTCAAAATCTGGGTCCTCCCTGAGTTCTGGTCTGAGCTGAGCGACTTGCCTAAGTTTCAGGACAGTAACCCCGGGGGAACCCCTTTTTGGCACTGGCTGGCTGAGTTCACAAAAGGCTCCTCTGAAGGGAGCGAGGTGTGACTTCCCTCTTAGTGCCTGAGACAGGCCTGACCAGGCAACCAGGCAGCACTGACGAGCGGTGGGGACACTGAGCTATCCTTTTCCTGGACCTTCCAGCCCGCCCTGTGGACGCAAGGGAGGATGGGCTTCAGAGTTCCTCAGATATGAGCCACATGTGGAGACAGTGTGGGGGCATCCAGCTTGGGGACCATGGTACCCTACAAAAGATGAAAGATGTTGTTCTGGCCCTAGTCTTTTGTGTTGTGGCTTGCCTTGCTGCTGCCCTGATTTATCCCTCAACCTTGGGTACAAGAGATCACACTCTGGAAGACAGTGGCGCAGTGTTTAATCTTTAACAGGGAGCTTCAGCTCCCAGGCTGAGGCGGGTGGATTGCTTGAGGCCAGGAGTTGAAGTTCAACCTGGGCAGCACAATGAGATCCCATCTCAAAAAAAAAGAAAAAGAGAGAGAGAGAACACTATTCCTGCCCTTCCTAAGCCCTAATAAATTACTATGTGTGTGTGTATATATATATATATAATATATATGTGTATATATATATAATACATATGTGTATGTATATATATATATATGTGGAAATCCAAAATTTGTATATTAAAATAATTTGGCAGGGTGCAGTGGCTCACACCTGTAATCCCAGCACTTTGGGAGGCCAAGGTAAGAATCACTTGAGCTCAGGACTTCTAGACCAGCCTGTGCAACATCGTGAAACCCTGTCTCTACCACAAACCTTGTCTCTAAATACAAACATTAGCCAGGCTTAGTGGCACATGCCTGTGGTCCCAGCTACTCAGGAGGCTGAGACAAAAGAGTTACTTGAATCTGGGAGGCGGAGTTTGCGGTGGGAGATCACACCACTGCACTCCAACCTGGGCGAGAGAACAAAACTGCATCTTAAAAAATAATAATTTATGTGACAACAAAAAGGTGGCACTAATTGGCTTCTGTGCCTCTACAACATAGGTTCTAAATCAACTTAAACATTGGCTAACATAAGCCAATTAACAAAACTTCATGGCATTAATCAAAGCTGTGGATTGAATTATGGTTACATCTTGGAATCCTATTAAATTTAATCATGGTGGCCAGGCATGGTGTCTCATGCCTGTAATCCCAGCACTTTGGGAGGCTGAGGCGGATGAATCACGGGGTCAGGAGATTGAGACCATCCTGGTCAACATGGTGAAACACCCTTCTCTACTAAAAATACAAAAATTAGCCAGGTGTGGTGGTGTGTGCCTGTAATCCCAGCTACTCAGGAGGCTGAGGCAGGAGACTCGCTTGAACCCGGGAGGTGGAGGTTGCAGTGAGCTGAGATCACCCCACTGCACTCCAGCCTGGCAACAGAGTAAGACTCCATTTCAAAAAAAAAAAATTCATAGTATACTCCTATAATCTTAGAAAACTCACTGAATATAAAATAGAGGAAAATTAGGTATGCCTCACTTTAACTGTAGCCTTGCCTAAATTTCCTAGAGTCAAAGTAGTCATTGCCCTAAAATATCTTGGATTGAGCGTAGTTGCTCCAACACAATGAAAAACAAAATAAAATTAAGTCTTTGACCCTTACAAATTGGCTCGATAAAATAGACCCCACAGATTCTCAGTAAATTGATGTAAATTAAAACAGGGGCTTCAAGGATTGAAACGTATTGTATAAAATCTAATTAGTAAAAATATGATTATCCCCCGTGTTTCTCCACTTATCAGTCCTGTTTTTCACTTTGCCAGTTCTTACACCCAGAAAAAATAAATGACATTTCATGGCAATGACACCAACCTTAATCCTGCGGTCCCATCCATTAGCCCTCATACACATTATCCAGTTTTATTAAAATCACTGACCCCATCCAATCAACAACCAGGAAACATTTTGATACTATAGATTTGGCTAACATATTCTGCATTCTGCCTGTTTCCACAGCCTGTCAGCCAGAGTCTGCCTTTACCCTGAAAAGACACAGTACTCCGCAGGGTGTACAGTTTTGCCACCATGCACAGTCCTGGCAGACAGGATCTTAAGTACATCTATTTTCTCCCAGGAGCACAGGTATGGCTTCCTCTTCCCAGGCTATTCATTTGACACACTCATTAAGGGCATAGAAGTCCAACACTTAGTCCTTTTGGGGTTCTCTTGGCAACATATTTCCTATTTACACGTTTTCCTTAATCTTGCTGCTGCTGCTTCTTACAAAGCAGTCCACCTTAAATGGGGCTTTCACCAAAAGAAGCCTCTAAAGTCTGTGCAAATTAAATCAACGGGCACTCCATCGGTGCCTCCAAAACTCTTTTACTACAAAGGCGTTGACAACCTCTTCTCGGGCCTCTCCTGTAGTCTCTGGACCACCTACAATGGCCACAAGTTGCCCAAAGGCTTCTTTCTGATGCAGGAAACTGCCCCTTCCAGCCTTGTGCTATACTCCATTGGAACAAAAATGTGTGGCTAATACTAGACTGCCTCTTTTTTCTTTGTAAACAGGTTTCTCTCTGTTGTCCAGGGCTGGAATGCAGTCATGCCGTCAGTTTACCACAGCCTCAACCTCCCGGGCTCAAGTGGTCCTTCCACCACAGCCTCTCTAGTAGCTGGGACAACACGTGTGCACCACCATGCTCCGCTACTTTTTTTTTTTTTTTTTGTATTTTTGGTAGAGACTGGGTTTTACCACATTGCCCAGGCTGGTCTTGAAGTCGAGGCTCAAGCAATCCTCCTGCCTTGGCTTCCCAAAGTGCTGAGATTATAGGTGTGAGCCACCGTGCCCAGCCCTGGATGGTCTTCGAAACAGAGAGAGGTTCTCACAGACCCTGAACCTGTGACCCTCCCTTATAAAGATGATGGCGCTCCGCGGAAGGTCACTGCTCTCCATCCTTTAGCCAGAATGTCGCCGATAACGGATGAGACAGCTCAGCCTGTGAGGACTGGGTGCCCTGGCCAACAGATGGCCCCATCTCCACAGACATTGCAAATTATTGGGCCATTGCCTAGGAGTTGTCCTTTTCAGGGTAAAAAAAACTCTTGGAATCCCTTGCCTGATGTACTCCCAAAATGCAGAAAACCACACGTTTCTGCATGTACTGAGGCTGCAATGCAAGGTCTTGCCAGGACACTCCTTATCTTCGTCCGAGTTACAGACACTACTGTTAGTAACCAAGGCATGCAGTGCACTTCTCAAAACATTTTGAGCCCTTGGAAAAGGCATTCCATAGAAATTTCATATCCCTGATAAGTCCCAGGTAGCTGCTTTGACTGAGAGATACAGCAGTCTCCTCAAGCAAGTCCTGTTCAAATTTCAGTCTGGGAAGTGGGTCACTGTCTTGCCCCAGACTTTAATTTCTCTTGATTCAAGCCACTCAGCCAACTCACATCTAACACCAACTTAAAGAAAAATCTTTTCCAGGCCAGGCGTGGTGGCTCACACCTGTAATCCCAGCACTTTGGGAGGCTGAGGCTGGCGGATCACCTGAGGTCAGGAGTTCGGGACCAGTCTGACCAACATGGAGAAACCCTGTCTCTACTAAAAATACAAAATTAGCTGGATGTGGTGGCTCATGCCTATAATCCCAGCTACTCAGGAGGCTGAGGCAGGAGAATCACTTGAACCCAGGAGGCAGAGGTTCTGGTGAGCCGAGACTGCGCCATTGTACTCTAGCCTGGGTGACAAGAGTAAGACTCCATATCAAAAAAAAAAAAAAAGAAAAATCTTTCCCATCTTCCTTTCTTATATAGAAGGGGGAATATGTCTCCTCTTCATGTATGTAAGGATTCATTATATATGAGGCTCTTTAATATGATTTCCCTCATTAGCATAAATTTTCATTCTACCCTCCATCCCATAAGGATTGGAGGCCAGGCCAAGAGCATATACTTTCCTGGGACCCCTTAGCCATAGTGTCCCTGGGGCCAGGCAGTTGCTCACCTGATAGGGGACTCATTTGAACCTAAAACTTCTACCACTCCCCAAGAAAGCAAAATAAAAAATATGCCCAAATGTGTGCGCACCACAGGCACTATTGACTGTTGGTTCCATTACTGTTAGTCTAGGTGCTTTCATTGGTTTGTGATTCAGAGGCCCAAGCTTACCAAGGAAGTCGTTGTTTCAACTAGCCATGACAAATGCTGAGATTCGTCACATGCCACATGTGAGCCACATGCCATCAGATTTGGCTAATGCAAGCCCTACAACCTGTAGACTCCCCTTGCTTGCCTGTCACCGGCCACGCAACCCATGGTAATTGGCCAAATTAGAGGATCTGCATGTAGGCTGATGTTAGAGCTCCAACTTTAGCCACAGACATTTCAATTGGCAAACAGCCTTACGTTCTATTAATCACTTACACGCAAATTAAGGCATACCATTTAAAACCCATTTGCAGCAGAACTCATCGCCCATCTGGGCAAAACGTTAGATTGTTGGGAATGTTTATATTCGACCACTCCTAATCGGGGCTTTAATTCTGCCAATCAGGCTCTGGCACAGATGGGCCCGTCCCCAGCACATGTAAGACTGCCCCCACCTGAGCATGGATATGCTATTATACAAATGTTTCTCAACTGAGGACAATTTCGCCACCAGGGGACATTTGGTTGTCACAAATTTGGAGAGGGTGCTACTGGTATCTAGTGTGTGGAGGCCAGGGAGGCTGCTACACTTCCCACAGCCCGTCAGATAGCCCCCACAACAGAGTTATCCAGACGCCCCAAACCTCAGTAGTGCTGAGGTTGAGAGCCTTGATTTGTAACAGTGTTCTTCTAGAAGTGCAAAGCTTTAGAACCAAATTTCCTGGATCCCTGAAACAAAAGTAACTTTTGAATAAATGAAATGGTTTATTTCCAGACAATTTTTTCATTTGGTTCTTTTTATTAACTGGGAAAAGAAGCCAGCAGTTTTTATAATTTTCTGCTATTTATATCATATACAGTTTTATCTGACATGGGAAGAGTGTACATGACGTTAACCAATTAACTGAAAAAAGAATCAGTCACAAAACTGTTTTATTATATTGGTCAACCGAAATACTCAATCTTATATGAAAGACATTTTCCCGTTTTGCTCTTTCATAATTGTGGCTTTCTTTTCCCATTGTTGTATTCATACGCATATATTTGTATACATTTTCAAATGGGCTACAATTTGTAATTCTGACTTGTCTGTAAAAATGCAACTTTAGCCGGGTATGGTGGCTCATGTCTGTAGTCCCAGCACTTTGGGAGGCCAAGGTGGGCAGATCACTTGAGGTCAGGAGTTCAAAACCAGCTTGGTCAACATGGTGAAACACCATCTCTACTAGTGATACAAAAATTAGCCGGGCGTGGTGGTGTGCACCTGTAGTCCCATCTACTCCGGAGGCTGAGGCAGAAGAATCACTTGAACCCGGGAGGCAGAGTTTGCAGTGAGCCAAGATAGCGCCACTGCACTCCAGCCTGGGTGACAGAGTTTTAAAACTGTGTCTCAAAACAATAACAACAACAACACATCAAAAAAATGCAACTTTATGTTTATAAATGTAGTAAGGTAATACTTTCCAACAATATTTCTTTCTTTTTGGGGGGTTGGGGGGAGATGGAGTTTCGCTCTTGTCGCCCAGGCTGGAGTGCAATGGCGTGATCTCAGCTCACTGCAACCTCCACCTCCTGGGTTCAAGTGTTTCTCCTGCTCAGCCTCCTGAGTAGCTGAGATTACAGGCGGCCACCACCATGCCTCGCTAATTTTTGTATTATTAGTAGAGACAGTGTTTCACCACGTTGGCCAGGCTGGTCTTGAACTCCTGATCTCAGGTGATCCACCCACCTTGGCCTCCCAAAGTGCTGGGATTATAAGGGGTGAGCCACCGTGCCCAGCCCCTAAATAATATTTCTCAACAATTTCACACATGTTAATAAACAATTTGCAGTCTTGAAAGATGATATTTTTCTGGTTCCATAGTGAGGGAAAACAAGATGGAATAAGGAAAAAGTAGTTCCTTCAAGACTGGAAGAAGGATCAAGTTTAAACACTGAAATATTTTTATTCCTCTGGTCTTCGTATACAAAATAATTTAGCAAATAATTACTTCTTAGTTTAAGTAGCTAAACTTTTTATTTGTCTGTTTTTAAAACTCAGTTCTATTGAGCTGTAATTTATATACATTAAAATTAAAAGCAAACTTTAGTGAGTTTTGACTTGTTTTGCTTTTGAAGTTATTATTTAGAGCAAAATGTGTTAAATATGCAATGAAAATAGATTTAAGAAGCACAGCTTGACTACACTGTGGAAAGTTAGCAGTTTCAATAAGTCAATAAAATCTCAATCATTCTGTCAAACTAAGAGAAAGTCCAGTGTGACTGAATAGGAAGAATTTTGAATTTAGAATGTCTGTTTTATTATGAATTAGGAGTTAGGGTATCCTGCTATGAAGTTACAGTGCAACCGACTTTACTTTTGAATCTCGAGACCTCTCGAGTTCCTTGCAGCCCAGATGTGCTGCGGCTTCCAGGCCCTGCTTTCAGAACAGTCACCCCGGCCACTCCCTCCTGGGATTCCTCCTCCTGCCTCCAGTCCCTCCACACCCTCCTGCTTTTCCACCTCCTCCTCCTGCTGCTCTTCCTTGATCTCCTTCCCAGCCTCTTCTGAAACATGGGAATAGTGCAGGCTTGACCCCGGCCCTCTGATCCTGGCACTGCCCACTCTTCATGGCGGCAGCAGCCTCCTGCCTGCTGGTAATGCCCAAGTCTGTGTCTCCACCCCAGCTTCCCCTCCCCTGGCCCCAGGAAACATCAGGCGGCCTCAGGATATTTGTCCACGGGCGTCCACAGGCGCGTCCAACTCCCCACGCCTGGACAGACTCCTCTCCTTCTCCCTCCCACTCCATATACTGCTTCTTCCCCATTTCCCTGTTTAGGTGGAAAGCACCAGCACTCATTTCAATCTCGCAGCCTTGAATGATCTTTTGGATTTCTGTGGTATTGGTTGTAGTATCTCCCGTTTCATTTCTAATTGAACTTATCTGGATCTTTTCGCCTCTTTTCTTGGTTAATGTCACCAATGGTCTGTCAATTTTATGTATCTTTTCAAAGAACCAGCTTTTCGTTTCACTTATCTTTTGTATCTGCTTTTGGTTTCAATTTCATTTAGCTCTACTCTGATCTTTTTTATTTCTTTTCTTCTGCTGGGTTTGTGTTTGGATTGTTCTTGTTTCTCCTGATGAAGTATGATCTTTGATTGTCTAGTTGTGTTTTTTCAGACTTTCTGATGTAGACATTTAATGCTATGAACTTTCCTCTTAGCACCACTTTTGCTATATCCCAGAAGTGTTGATAGGTTGTGTCACTATATATATTCCAGAGATTTTCTAGCTTAAATTTTTAAGGCAATTTGTCTTTATGAGGATGTTAACAGCAACCAATGTCTTCTGCTAGTAATAAGCTCTTAGATGGTAAATCACACTAATTTATAATTTAGCACCATATACACAATATGATCAAAAACCTCAATTCTTCACAGCACATTAATAAAATTATTAGGACACACTAGACTACCATAATCAAATATGTCACAGAAAGTACCCAGTTCTGCCAGGAAGACAAGTTCAGGGGAGCCGTTTTCTGCTTTACAGACAACCAACATGGAAATAGAAGTTAAGAAATGTAAAATATTTTCAACATTTAAATTCATGATTGTGACTCCAAATCGCCATTTCTTTTTTTTTAGTATTATAGGATACAAAAACTCTCTTTCCGCAACCTATAGAATTATTAACTAACATTCAAACACTCAACACCTCCCTTATTTCAGCATTTCACTGTTTTCTGGTTGTTGCAGAAGAACAACCAGCATTTAATTTTGCATCTTCAAAAAATGGGCATTTCCACTTATCTACGTATCTTTTTTTAATAAAAAGATTTTTTATAAAAAGAAAGATTTCTTTCTTAAAAAATGTATTCCTAGAATTCTAGAAGCTTACATTTATAAAATAGCTGGAAAGTGATTTCTCTGGATTCCAAAACAAGGCCGACTGACGTCCACAGATAAGACAGTGCAGGAAGTTCATTAGATTTGGCTTCCTTCTCTGTTTCATCCCAGGCTGGACTGCACTAATCAATTTCTCTGTTTTCATAGGTGAGTCTTCTTCCGTTTCTTGGTTGGCCGCTTTGTTCTTCTGCTTCCATTTTTTCTTTTGTTCCTGAATTTTTTGTCCGAAGAGTTTTCCTTTCTGGCAGCCTTTTGTAGCTTAACTTCCACTTTGGCAGGAACAGGTGTGACTGACTGCCTTGTCCCACTCCCCTTGGGCCCATCCTCTGCCGCCCCTCCGGCTTCACTGACCTTCCCTTGGGCATCATGGGGTGCTTTTGATGGGGAGGGTGGCTGCCTTGCTGCAGAGTGGGGGAGCCTTCACAAAGCAGGTGCTCCCTCACCCCAGCCGCGGGAACCTGCTGATTCTCTCTTTCTTTTTTCTTCTTTATTTTTTAGAGAGGTTTTCGGTTCACAGCAAAATGGAGGGGAGGGAATGGAGATATGGCGTACACCTCCAGCCTCCACACGGGCACGGCTTCCCCACCATCAACGCCTTGCACCACGTGATGCGTTTGCTGCAACTTATGGCCCTCCATTAACACATCATCATCATCATCCCCCCAAGCCCATAGTTCATGTTAGGGTTCGCTCTGTACGCAGTACTTTCTATGGGTCTGGACAAATTTATAATGACTCATTGTAAGGAAAAATTGTATTTTTCTAACCAGACTCACAGAATACTTTTGACCATCAAATACGTGGGTTTTTTGGAGTGTTCTACAACTCAGTTGACTTCAGACACTGTCTGCTTAGAGTTGGTGCGGACCCCACAGGTTAGTGTTCAGTCCCACAGGAATGCCCCTCTACTTCAGATACCAGGGGCAAGTCCAGATTGTCCCCTGTGCTTCCAAGCTTCTGGCTGTAAATCAGAAGTTACCTCCATCCCCTTCTCAAGTTTGAAAATTCACAGAGCTTCTAGAATACCTGTTTACTATAAAAGGATACAACAGCCAGTGGGAGGAGACGCACACAGCAGCACATGGGGAAAGGATCAAGGGGCTTCCTGCCTTCTTCAGGTAAGCCCCCTCCACATGTTCACCCACCTGAAAGCTCTCAGAACCCTATCCTTTTGACTTTTTATGAAGGCACCATACACACACGTGATTAAGTCATTGGCCAATGACGACTGACTCAACTGTCAGTCTCTCTCTACTCCCAGGACTGGTTGGTGGGCTAAAACTTCCAACCCTCTCATTGCCTGGCTGGTTCCTCTGGAGACCTGCCCCCATCCTGAGGCTATCCAGGAGCTCCCAGCCACCGGTCACTTTATTGGTATACAAAAGACCTTGATCGCTTCTGGGATTCCCAGGGTTTAGGAGCCGTGTGCCAGGAAATGGGGGCAGAGAGTAAATACAGTCGTTCCGTATATAGGATGTTTAAGTCGTTCAGGTGGAGGCTGGGCACAGTGGTTCATGTCTGTAATTCCAACATTTTGGGAGGCCGAAGTGGGTGAATTGCTTGAGGCCAGGAGTTGAAGACCAGCCTAGGCAACACGGTGAAACCTTGTCTCTACAAAAAATACAAAAATTAGTGGTGTGGTGGTGAGCACCTGTCGTCCCAGCTACTCAGGAGAAGGTAGGAGGATCACGTGAACCCCAAAGGCAGAGGTTGCAGTGAGCCAACATTGCACCACTGCACTCCAGCCTGGGCAAGACCCTGTCTCAAAAGAAAAGGATGTTTATTTCAACGATGTACCACACATACCACAGTGATCCTGAGACAGCCAGGTGGGAGGGGGTCCTGGGAGAAACTCCAATCAGCCTGCCCACTGGGGTGGAGCCTCAGGAAGTTCGCACCCTTTGCAGTGGGGAGGATCCTGGCCCCCCACCTTCCTGTGTGGGAGCTGGGGATTCAAGCTGCCGGCGGGAAGCACTCTAGCAGGGACTCTGGCCTAGTGAGAGTCCGTGTTTCTCTCTTTTCTTCCTCTTCACCCTCTAAAACCGTGTCTTACTCACCATTCAAACTGTTTGCAAGCTTGAATTTTCCTGGCCATGGGACAAAGAACCCTGTCTTTAGTTCAACTAAAGAAAAGTCCATCAACAATCCCATAAGATTGTAATGGAGCTGAAAATTCTCTGACATCTAGTGATGTTGTTGTAGGCACAGGACTATCCAAGACCAACACATTACCTTTTCTATGTTTGGGTACACAAATCCTCACCATTGTGTTATAATTGACTATAGTATTTAGCACAGTAGCATGCTATACATGTTACAGTAGGTAACTAGCCAGGCATGAGCGGGGCAGGAGAGGGCTCCCTCCCCGCACCACCAGGAATGTCAGGTGACCATAAGGTGATGGTCAGGCAGTTGTCACACTGCCTCTCTAAAAATAATAATTGGCAGCTGAAGCCAGGGAGAGGCAATTTCCTGATGGCCCACAATTGTCACACTAGAGTGATAATTGGTCACAGGTGTCAGGGAGAGGCAGTTCCACAATAGATTTTTTAAAATACCTGAAATTGGTAATTGACAGCTCAGGAATTGGGCGAGTAGGCTCAGGCATGCACATTAGGAGACAAAATGGCGGAGTACGACCTTCCGTGGGAAGAAAGCCTCAGGCAAGCATGCATGCAACTCCAGTAGACACACTGCGCATGCTCACTTTAAGTCTGATGAGAAACACAGTCTATTCTCTCTGAAGCCTGTACCTGGAGGCTTCATCTGCATGATAAAACCTTGGTCTCCACAACTTTTAATCTTAACCCAGACATTCCTAAGTCTTCACGCAATAACTTGACTCTTTCAACCAATTGCCAAACAGAACATCTTTGAATCCACCTATGTATGACCTGGAAGCCCTCCAGCTTCTAGTTGTCTTCCCTTTCTGGACTGAATCAATGTACATGTTATATATATTTGATTGATGTCTCTTGTCTCATAAAATGTATAAAACTGGTTCACCACTGCTCTCTGAGCTTCACAATGCCACCCAAAGACAACAGGAAGAAAGACGCTGGAAAGCCGGCCAAGAAACAAAAAGACCCAGTGAACAAATCCAGGGGAAAGGCCAAAATGAAGAAGGGGTCCAAAGGCAAAGTTTGGGACAAGCTCAACAACTTAGTTGTTAAGCGCACTCTGAATGAAGAGACCACCTAAACAGGCTTTGTGTGAGCAACAAGCATGTTTATTTACTCAGGTGTGAGCAGGTTGAGTCCGAAAGAGTCAGCAGAAGGTGGTGGGATAGAAGCTGGTTTTATAGGTTGGGGGTAGGTAATGGAAAGTGACAGTTTAAGGCAGTTTTTTTTGCAAGCCAGGGGGAGGGTTCTCAGGGTCCAATGCCACAAGGTTGACCTATCAGTTGAGGCAGGAACAGTGGTAGAATGTCGCAAAGTCGGTTAATCAGGCACTGCAGAAGCTAGCTATTCTTCTCCTTTTGTGGGTATTCTGTTACCTTAGACCTTCTGGCTCCAGGAGGCCATCTGAAGGTATACGTGTGGATCACAGGGGTCACCATGGCTTGACCATGGTGTAGTCTATGGTGCAGTCACTGCAAAGAACCTTGCATTCCTGCCTTTTTATATTAAGAATATATCCCTTATATTAATAATATAAAGGCTCTTGCAGTGAGCTGAGATCACGCCATTGCACTCCAGCCTGGGCGACAGAGTGAGACTCTGCCAAAAAAGAAAGAAAATGCAAAGGCCAGGTGGGGTGGCTTATGCCTGTAATCCCAGCACTTTGGGAGGCTGAGGTGGGTGGATCACAAGTTCAAATAATATAAAGGAAAAAAGTAAAAACTAGAAAAAGAGGGAGCAGTGAAATTTTGGGGGCAGTACAGAGGGGTGATGGGCCATGTTTCTCAGGGCTTCTTCGAGTGGTATTGGGGGCAGTGTGGAAACCTAAAAATGGGAGAGATTTTAGACTGCTGAGAGATTTTGGGACAAGGGGTGATATTGTGGGGTTGTTAGAAGGAGCATTTGCTGTATTGACTGATTGGTTATAGCTTGGATATAATTTTGTAGGAATTGAGAGATTAGTTGGAAAACACAACATCTTAATAAGAGAAGAAAAAGGATAGATTATTAAGGGGCCTGCCAATGGAAGGAGCCATGACACCCAGTTACAGAGTGGCCAGCTAGGTCCAGAATAATCATTTGCTTTATTAGTGAGCTTTTGGGACCTGTCTTTAAGTGTTTTGATGGCATCATATACAAGGCCGGATTAGCTTAGATAAAATCAGCATTCTTCATTTATGAATAGGCAGAGTCCTCTTTTCTCAGCAGTTGATAGATCAAGGCCTCGGTGATTTTGGAGGACAACTGCATCCAGGGAATTAACTTGGGCTTGGAGAACAGATAGTGTTTGAGTTATGTGTGAAATGCTGGCGGAAAAATCCTTAGAGAGACTGTGAAATGTGGTGATGGAAGTAGTAAGGCCTGTTTTACCCATCCTGATTGCAGCAGTGGAGACTCCTAATCCTGCAAGCAAGGGGATTAATGGGATGACCCTTTTTTGTCATGTAGGAGTTACAAGTGAGAAAGGGAGGTGTTCATTTCCATTGGTAAACTGGATTTTGGGAGCAAGGAAAATTAAGGTACAGGTGCCAGTCCAGCTGGTAGGAAGGCAGAGGTAGGTGGAAGAGCCACAGAGGAAAAAAAGTCCTTGGCTGAGGCAGAATTGGATGTGTAGACTGAAGAAAGGGGAAAGTGTTCTGAGGGGCGCTGGCGTCTTATATCCATATACCAAGGGAATCAGCAAGGGCCGTGGCTGTTGAAGGTTGCAATGGGGTTTGGTAGGGTAATTGTGTGGAAGGAGAGGTTTAGTTTTCATGGTGTATGAGAAAGCGTTTGGTGTTCATAAGTAACCATTCACCTTTATTAACAAGGTTAGGTATGAGCAGGCAGGAACAGGGGTCTGGAGGAGAGTCTGGTGAACAAGGGGAGGGCAGCCAAGGATGGAGTGACAGACAGG
The DNA here is from genome assembly GCA_963573385.1 of Cacajao melanocephalus. Lineage (NCBI taxonomy): Eukaryota > Metazoa > Chordata > Mammalia > Primates > Pitheciidae > Cacajao > Cacajao melanocephalus. The sequence continues at coordinate 38,529 of CAUYLG010041685.1, forward strand.
GTAAATGCCTACCCGGGCAAAACTTGTTATTGACATTTTTAAGAGTGCTAGCAATGAGGGAGGGCCTTCCTGTAATGCGAAGCTGGTGTATTCCTATTTCTTGGTTAATGTGGGTGATGGGGCTCTGGAGGTGAAGTGTAAAGGAACACAAAGAGGGTGGGAGTTTTCTTAGGGGAATTCTAGTAGGTGATTATCGGGAAATGCATAAGGGAGCGGCAGTAGGTACAATTATTTGTGTGGTTAACCAGGGGTGTGGAGTTGACACGGGAAAGATTACTTAGGTAGGTGAGAAGAGCAGCGGCCTGTTGGTATGAGATATCTGGGGTTTTTTTTTGGTTGACTCTTTCTAGGAAGTAGAGGTGTTCTTCCGGGGGGTATAGGTGGGGGTTGTTGAAGGAAGTCTGGAGGTGTAGAGAGACAGGAGAGTTTGCTCAGTCTGCTGGTAGGGTTACCACTAAACAGTTACCCAAAACAGCTGTGTAGGAGGAAGAGGAGAGGGAAATGCAGAGCCAACAATCTCCGGCTAAGGAAGGGTTTGACATCGTTAGGAGAGAATGGGTTAGGTTGGTGGTGTATAATGTCCTGTCTCTGTAGCAGTGGCAATTCCTAGTCCTATTAGCAGGGGTATTAGTTGCACGGCTCTGCGCTGATGGACCTGGGCTTTAACGGGGACTAGAAAACTTTGGTTCCCTGTGGCAATATCTATTTCGGGCTTAGAAAGCCTAGGATGCAGGTGCTGGTCCAGTTATTGGGGAGGCAGAGGCGAGTTGAGGTTCCGCACAAGAAGAATATTCCTTGGCTGGGTGAACAGAACTGGTTTTGTATCTTGAAGAGGTGTGTGAGTTTATTATTTTCATGTTCCCAGACGCCCAGGGTTCCTGCTAAGATGGCCCTGGTGAGCGGCTGGAAAGTGGTGTTTGGGGTAATGTGAGTGGCTTCATTTGTTTTCTCACTGGAGGAGGTACCGTTTTTTATTTACTGGGAGCCATTCAGAGGAGTGATTCAAAGTGGGTATGAGAAGGCATTCATTGGTTGTGGGAGCTGTGTTACAATGGGTCCAGGGGTGAATAGTCATGCAAGGGGTATGTCTGTCAACACAAAAACCCTGATTGTTTGTTAAGCAAAGAGGTGGCACTGACTTTTGGGGATCCTGTAAAGTGGCCATTTCGGCTAAATGAAGCAGTTTGGGTGACTAGAAAGTTTTGATAGTCTGTTGGGGCTTGGAATTGTAAGGTAAAATTGCATTGATGGGGTACTAGGCAGCCAAGAGATAGGTCTGATGATAGATGGCTTTGGAAGCATAAAGGGGCCCGAAAAGTTAAAACAGTGTTTGTGGTTGCAGAACCGTGTATGGCTTTGTTATTACTTGTGTATGGCGTGAGGATGGAAATGTAAGAGCGCAGAAGCTATACTGCGTGTCCTGTCTGGGTGTGTTTAGTCATGTCAGTGATGGCGAACTTGGCTGGTGACTGCATATTTAAAAGCTGGGAGGGGCTTTTTCCTTTGTAGGGATGGTGGTAGGTTACGGGAGTAAGAACCCAAGTCTTTGCAGGGATGGGAGTGGCAATATAATTGTAGTTGATAGAGAGATGCAAATCCAGCAAACTTTTGCAAGAGTTGTGTTGGATTGGTTTGGCAAAGAATGGGTTAAGTTAAGGGTTTTGTAGAGGTGGTTGGGAATAATAGGAAAGGGAAGTGCGATTACGTGGGGCAGCCGAGGGGGCAGGAGGAACAGGCAGACAAAGAACGAGGAGAAAAGTACACAGTTGGACTTTGTGGGGGGAGAAGTTACACAGGGTACCTTGGGAAAGAAGTTATTAATCCACTCTAGAAGAGGATTAAGGGTGGCAGCCTGAGGGTGGAACCAGGAAATGTCTTGGCAAATAGAATGGAGGAAGAGAGTGACGCGGCAAGGTAGACAGGAGCAGGGCATTTAAGTTTCTTCAGGAATCTGGGTAAGTTTTAAAGAAGTTAGGGAGAGGACTTGTGACTTCCAAGAGTGGGTGGAAGAGTCAGGTGGACACAGCTTTACTCTGGAGTGGCATACCCACTGGGGGGGATTTTGTTAGTGGGTAGCAGTTGGAGTACTGTAGACGACCAGAAAGGGATGGGGAGGTGGTGTCCCACACCCTAGGGTTAAGGTTGGGGACGTAAGGGGAGCTATTGGGGGAGGCACGGGTTTGGGGAGGAGGGCGGCAATGAGGTGTGGCTGTAGCCCAGGAACAGTTAAGGAGGCAGACAATTTCATTAGGATATTTTGGCCTAACCGGGGAACTGGACAAGTGGGGATGATTAGGAAAGAACGTGGAAAGGAGTGCTGGCCTGATTGACACCAGACCTGGGGAGTTTTGAGAAGCCTGGAGCTCTTGCTGTCAATTCCCACAACAGTATGGAGGCCCAGGAGACCGGTCCTTGAAAAGAAGGCAGCATGGGGTGGGTGGCCTCCGTGTTGATTAAGAAGGGGATAGACTTACCCTCTGCTGTAAGAGTTACCCAAAACTCAGCGTCCGTGACGGTCCAGGAGGCCTCCAAGATGTTGGTGCAGCGTCAGTCTTCAGCCACCAAGCCAAGCAGATCTGCGAAGGAATCGATCTGGGAGCTTTGGGTTGGAGACAGGAGTTCTGGGAGCAGTGACATGAGTTGAACAGTCCGACTTTCCATGGGGGCCCCGCACAGATGGGGCAGGGCTTAGGAGGAATCCCGGCCAGGTTTCCCACACTTGAAGCAAGGTCCGGGAGGGGCGGCTGGAGGCTGCAGGTTGGGCACTTTGAAGTCTTTGTGAGCTGGTGATGTGGCTGGGGGTTGTCTTATGGCAGAGGCAGCATCTGCAGTTCTGAGATGCCCTGCCACCAGGCAGCTTCTTCCCTGTTATTGAACACCTTGAAGGCGAGGTTGATTAATTCCTCTTGTGGGGTTTGAGGGCCAGATTCTAATTTCTGTAACTTTTTTGTAATGTCAGGTGCTGATTGAGTGATAAAATGAATATTAAGCATTCTTTAGGGGTGAGAGTAGAAGTAAGGATGACATTTAAATTACTCCAAGTGAGATTATAAGACTAGGTTAAGTATTGAAATTCTTGTATATATTTGGTGGGGTCTGATGGAAAAGAGCCTAGACGCTAACTGATTTGGGAGAGGTTAGAGAAGAAGGAACGTGTACCTGAACTATTCCCTCAGCTCCAGCCACTTTGCGAAGGAAAAATTGTTGGACAGGCGTGGCGGAGGTAGCCGCGGGAGTAAACTGTAAGCCGTTCTGGGTATGAGGTAGGGAGGTGAGAGGAGGGGCATAAGGGGGTGGGTGTGGGCAGAGGAAGGGGAGAAGGCTCTTGCAGGGGGTTAGGGCCTGGATTAGGATCTGCTTCAGACAGGCGGGGAGAAGGGTCAGAAGGGTCGATGGACAAGGAGGCATCTGAGTCACTGGCAAAGGCAGGAGGGGCGGATGGAAGGAAGAGAAGGAAAATTTGGGATGGGTTGCATTGAGAGCAGAGATTAGGGAGGGATTGGAGTGTAGAAAATGCCTGGACATTTGGCACTTCAGACCATTTGCCGATATGTTGACAAAAATTGTTTAGGTCCCACAGAATGCAAACATGGAAAGTACTGTTTTCTGGCCATTGGGAATCACTGTCTGATTTGTATTGGGTCCAGGCAGTATTGCAGAAAAAAATGAGACATTTAGGTTTCAGATCGGACGACAGTTGAAGAGGTTTTAGGTTTTTTAGGATGCAGGCTAGAGGCAAAGACTGAGGAATAGAGGGCGGAATATTGCCCAGAGCGAAGGAAATAAGTTTTGAGGAGAGAAGTAGAGACAAGGAGAATGGGAGGAGAGCAGCTACCAGGGTTTTCAGTAGGCATCCCTGACCGAGTCCTGGGCTGTAACGTGGGTGAGTGATCAATGTAGGCATCCCTGCTGTTGACTAGACACCAAAGGAAGACTGTCTTCCTGAGTCCGTGACCAACGTTGGAGTTTTTTGAGTGCAGAGTGTCTCCTTTGTCTCTACTTAGAAGGAGAAGGATTTAAAGGAAAAGAGAGAGAGAGAGAGACTGTATACCCAATCTGAAGGTGGCCAGAGGGTTGTAGGGCTGGTCTGATGTGCTGAGGTCGCAGGTGGGTCTCTTCACAGAGGGAGAGCGGGGACAGGGGACTGATCTCCCAAAGGAGTGCCCCAGTCTCGGGTTTCAGCACCAAATAATAAGCACGCTCTGAATGAAGAGACCACCTAAATAGGCTTTGTGTGAGCAACAAGGCTGTTTATTCACCGGGGTGCTAGCAGGCTGAGTCTGAAAAGACAGTCAGCAGAGGGTGGTGGGATAAGAGCTGGTTTTCTAGGTTGGGGGTAGGTAAAGGAAAGTTACAGTTCATGGTGATTTTTTGCAAGCCAGGGTGGAGGGGTGGTCACGGGGTCCAATGTCACAAGGTTGACCTATCAGCTGAGGCAGGAACAATGGTAGAATGTCATAAGGTCAGTTAATCAGGCACTACAGGAGCTAGCTATTCTCCTTTTGTGGTTTTTCTGTTACCTCAGATTTTCTGGCCCCAGGAGGCCATCTGGAGGTGTACGTATGGGTCACAGAGGTCACCATGGCTTGACTATGGCGTGGTCCACGGTGCAGTCAGTTCAAAGAACCTTGCATTAGTCTTGTTTGACAAAGCTACCTATGGCAAACTCTGTAAGGAAGTTCCCAACTATAAATGTATAACTCCAGCTGTGATCTCTGAGAGACTGAAGATTCGAGGCTCCCTGGCCAGAGCAGCCCTTCAGGGGCTCCTTAGTAAAGGACTTATCAAACTGGCTTCAAAGCAGAGCTCAAGTAATTTACACCAGAAATACTAAGGGCAGAGATGCTCCAGCTGCTGGTGAAGATGCATGAACAGGTCCAACCAACTGTACATTTTGAAAAATAAAACTTTATTAAATCAAAAATATAATAAAATGTATAAAACCACGCAGTACCCTGACTCCACCTTGGGAACGTGTTCTCAGGATCTCCTTAGGGCTGTGTCATGGGCTGTTAGTCACTCATATTTGGCTCAGAATTAATCTCTCCAAATATTTTACAGAATTTGACTCTTTTCGTCGACAAGTTGTTCCAGCTCTATTAGTTGAAAAGATGAACTTTGTTCCATTGAATTGTCTTTGTTCCTTTATCAAAGATCAGCTCACTGTATTTACGGAAGTCTGTTTCCAGGTTTTCTATTTTGTTCCATTCATCTTTTTCTCTAATCCTTTCACCAATACCACACTGCCCTCATTATTGTAGCTTTATAGTAAATCTTGCAGCTGGCTCCAGTGGTCCTCTTAAATAATAGTTACCATGAGTTAATCTTGACTATGTAGCAGGCACATCCATGGGCAATGAATAACGTATATTCATTATGTCATGAACATAGCGACTCTGCAAGGTAGCGTTTATTATGTCTGTTTTACAGATTAGGAGGTAGCCTAAAGGCATGGATGCGATTTTTCCAAAGTCTTGACGCTGGACCGTGACAGAGGTAGGATTTGAAGTCTGTCCAGCCCTTTCCACCTTTCCTCACTCCCCTGGCCTCTCACCCACTCTCACTTGCTGACTCACTGCCTATGAGGTAGTGTCTTTTGGCTTCCAAACTAGAGCTTGGCAAGCGCTGAGGAATGTTATAGGTCCCTGAAGCAACACATAGGACAGACAGATGCTTAGGAAATTACTAAATATCATTTCCTTATTTGCAAGTAAAAAAAAATCTCCCTTTCCATTTGCCTATGTACGGCAAACTGCTTTGGTTCATTTTTAAACAAAATTTTAGCCTCTAAGCTCTGCCAGAAACCTGGAGGGTCTGAAACTGTCTAAAGACATATTATAGCAAGTGGAGAGCCTTTTCTCCAAAGGCCAGCTTCAGACCGAGGTAGCTTTTGCCATTGTGATTTGCATTTGTCTCTCTGTGCATTTCCAGGCCCCTGTCCTACAGACCAGCAATGCTTTCAAGCTAGGCTCTTCGGGCCTATGATTTCGACAACGTTCTGGTAGGTCTCAAGAGCAAACAATCATGCTTGGACGTATTTTAACGGTCGGTGGGACGAGACAAATGACATGCTTAATGTAGAGCCTAGGACATAATAAGCGCTCACTAAACATGAGGCAACATTGTTAGGGTTATGACTTTTGCTTGTCAGTCTCAAAATTTACTCCTTGTATATCCTTCAGGATGCTTGGGTGTGACTGTAGGGATGCTTATTTACTGCCCTGTCTTGTTCCATTCATATATTGCCACTTCCAGCATTCTGTTTCAAGTCACATCGAAGTAAGCATTCATTTAGCTGACAGCCTATCACAGGGCATCTTTCTGCACAAAATGAGCCAATTTATAGTCATTGCTGACAGCTGTTTTTGAAGGAAAGGCCATTTTCCTTAGTTGATTAGAGGAACAGTGATTAATTCAGCCCATCAGCCTGCAGCAGCAAATGCTAAAGAGGGCCTCATTTTGTGAAGCCTCCCAGGTCTCTTAAAACCTACATTTCTGAATTTCTCAGAACTTCCTGTGCCTAGACTGGACCTCCAGAGGTCACTTAATCTACCGCTGGCCTCCTACGCTATTTTTAAAGACCTCTAAGGAAAGACAGCTCCTGTTTCTCCTTGGCAGGGAACCACCAGGGGAGGTGAATATGGCAGCGTCTCTGCTTCAGGATTCTGTGGACATCAGAACAGGGGCCCTGCCTCAAAAAGTGACTCACTAGTACCTGAAAGGGGATGAAGTGCGGTGACACATCACAGGGAATGTTTAAAGTGCACAGGGATAGATGATTTTCTTTCTCCCTCCTTGCCTCTAGCAGTGAGAGGGGTGTGTAGTAAGATGGAGTTGAGACAGAAACTTGTTAGTGTAACACCGAAGGAATTTTGCTATAAGTAGCATCAGCATAGCAGGAGAACATCCCTAGCTCTCCTGCTATTGTTCTGCCACAAGGAGAGAAAGGGAAAAGCAAATTCAGCAGGACTTCTAGGACCTTGCTGTAGATCTCCAAGTGGAGCCAGGACCCTCCAGGAGAACTGAGGGCTAGAAAAGACTGCGGGTAATGTGGAGGAAGGAAGGAGAGAGAGTGAAAGCAGAGAAAGAGGAGACTTGCAAACATCGATCTGTGCGGAGCGGATGTCAATTTGATGGGATAAGACCTGGGTGGAGTTGGTACCTGGATTCAGGTCAGCAAACTCTAGGGGTGTTTCCTTCTAGTAGCAGACAGATCTGCTCCTCCGGCCAGACATTGTGGCATTGCTGAGTGGCTTCCAGGACATTCCTCTTATGTCTACTGGTTAAACTTAGACTGAAGCGGCACAGTGGCTCACGCCTGTAATCCCAGCACTTTGGGAGGCCAAGGCAGGTGGATCACCTGAGGTTGGGAGTTTGAGACCAGCCTGATCAACATGGAGAAACCCTATCTCTACTAAAAATACAAAATTAGCCAGGCATGGTGGTGCACACCTGTAATTCCAGCTACTGGGAGGCTGAGGCAGGAGAATCGCTTGAACCTAGGAGGCGGAGGTTGCAGTGAGCTGAGATCGCACCATTGCACTCCAGCCTGGGTAACAAGAGCGAAAACTCCATCTTAAAAAACAAAAACAAAACAAAAAAAACACTCAGATTGAAGCATCTTCGCCATTTGGGAGAGCAGGACCCCCATGAACAGGAGATACTGGAGGTGTCCGAGGCCACTTCGTGCCATTTCTCAAGCATGGCCTGCAGGTCCTTCAGCCACTGGCGACTGAAGTCCAGCTCCTTCCAGCCAGGGATTTGGGCACTGGGCCCAAAGAGTTGAGAAAGTTCTTGCCTTCAAGCATTTGTTCTCCTAGTGGACAACAGGAGTCAGAGACAGAGAGGGAGAGTGAAGACGCAGAGGACATGTCCTTTCCATTGTGACCCAGATAAGAATGTAGCAAATGAGCTTGCTTCCTGTCACTCAGTTTTCAGCTATTTGTTCTAGTCCGAGTTGTATGTATTCTTTCTGTTCGATTCTTATGTCTGTCTTAAGTTCATCCATCTTTTTGTCTTCCCTCATTTTTTCTCTATAAATCAAGAAAAATTTTGCCACTTTCTTTCTCTGGCTCGCTGTACAGCCAATTGATAGTTTTGAATTCTTTGTGTATCAGTTTCTGTGGGCTATTCATTATTTGTGGAAACCATATTAACAGGTCCGTACAAATCATAGTAATCCATTTGTTAAATTCATCATAAGGACAGATCACGTCTTTCTGGCCAAGTTTCTCGTTTTGGTAATATCATATTTCAGTTTTAGAATTTATAAGGTGCATTCTCTTTTCTTTCTTTTTTCATTTTTTTTTTTGAGACACAGTTCTGCTCTTGTCACCCAGGCTGGAGTGCAATGGTGTGATCTTGGCTTACCACAACCTCTGCATCCCAGGTTCAAACGATTCTCCTGTCTCAGCCTCCAGAGCAGCTGGGATTACAAGCACGTACCACCACGCCTGGTTAATTTTGTATTTTTAGTAGAGATGGGGCTTCTCCATGTTGGTCAGGCTGGTCTTGAACTCCCAACCTCAGGTGATCCACCTGCCTCTCCCTCCAAAAGTGCTGGAATTACTGGTGTGAGCCACCTCGCCCAGCCTCCATACCTTTCAAATATATTTTTTATTCATTGCCCTCTCTGAATTAGGCATTTTTGGGGTTGAACATTTTACAGATATGGAGACAATGGTTCAGAGAAATCAGCTTGTTCACAGCGGGGCCAGAGCTGGGACCCAGGGCTTCTGACTCCATGTCTCAGGCCATTCCTATCACACACACACTGAAGGAGGAAAGAGTTCCCTTATCTGGAGAAGACATATCAAATTCACATGGGTTAAACATGGATATTCCAAACAGCTGTAGTTTGCACAAAATGGTTGAGCTATAAACTTTTAAAGCAGTTGGCCACGTGCCGTGGTGGGTGGAAGGGAGTTAGAGCAGGCTTGTTTGCCTGCTTCAGGGAGCATTCAGTGTCTGCACGACCACAAGGGGCTTGCAGGGTGTCAGGTATCCAGGACTGTTGGCAAGAGTTAGGCTTTGAATTTCCCAAACACACTGCTGTGAAAGGAAGAAATAGTTGGTTTTTCTCCAACTGCTTAGCTGTTAAGAAGCAAGAAGCCTATCTCCAAGGCAGCAGCAGTCCCCAGAGAAAACAGTGGGACCCTTCCTTCAAACAAAGGAGAAAACTCCCCCAACTCAAAGCAAGTGCCCCCTGGTCATTCTGGTGGCAAAATTGCCTTGAAAAGCTACAAGCTCCAAACAAAAGACAGCCTTCAGGTGTGTTGAGACAGGCTCTGCACTCAGGATTGGCACTCTGAAGCACAGAGCTGGCTAGGCAGGGCCAGAGGGGACCACATTCTGCCGCAGGCAGAGCAAAGCAGTATCTTCCTATTACTGGTCAATGTAATATGAGCTGGGAATGAGCAATTTCACATCTTTCCCTGAGACATTAAAAAGAAATATGCTGATGTGACTGTAAGTAATTTCCCAAAGCCTGTGGATGGAGTTGATGTCAGTAACTGGCTATGAGGTTGTTATTTACAGGACTGTTTGTCCCCACTAAAGTAGTGGCACTTACTAAGTAGCTCAAAGTGGCTCAGGAGCCAGCCCAGTACTGCATATAAACCACCATCCTGCAATTTATCCAGGGAGTGTGTGGGAGGTGAACCTTGAATCATTTGCTTGATGGATTTTTTTTCTTTCCTTGGAAACAGGAAAAAGAGCCTCAGTTTTCTCCCTAAGCCTTAGGCAATAGGGCTCCTTGGAAGTCACTTTCCCTTCCTTGTACTTAAAACAAAGATGCATACATGTTCCCCCTGCACGGCAAATACAGCCTTTCTTTCAGGGGCAGCTGGGTCCCTGGATCTGCTTTCCCTTCCCCAGGCTGGTCCCAGTGTAAATCATCAGATCTCCGGGTCCACACAGGCTGCTTTGTAAGTGGGAGAAAGAATCCATAGAATTTCACACTCAATCCCCATGGGAACCAGGTGACTAGGTGTGTGTGTTTGCACACAAGCCCGTGCACATGGCAAACCAACCCAAGAGATGGTGACCGATGGGTCCATAAAGACTGTGGCTGGCAGTGCTGTCAGCTTCCTTCAGCTGAGCTCCAGTTAGTTACCCTGGCAGTCTCAAATGTCTCCTTGTGCCTGGAGACAGCATAGATCCCGGCCCTGAGAACTCCCAGGCTGGGTGGCCCTGCAGCTGCACCTGTTGTAGGCCAGGCAGGCCTCCTAAAACGCTGGGCAGCCCAAGTGTCTTCCTGAGTCACTTGGGGCTGCCCCACCAGCAGCCCAGTGAAAGATGCACAGCACTAGTGGAGAGTGGAGGCCTTGGGCTGCCCCAGGCAATCCTCGCGTTTCTGAGGCTGGTGCCGCACCTTCGAGTCTCTTCCTGCAGCTAAGCAGAGCTCAGAGGCCAGGAAAAAAGCCACCGGTGTCTCTGGAAACAGCTGACTTGATTTTCAACATTCCCTTTTATAAGCATTTTTTTACATAACACTAAGAAATTTTAAAAATGCCCAAGAGGCAGTCTAGTAGGAAACCCTTCCTTAAAGCTGAAACGCTGAAGTCATTCTTTGCATGCGGGAAACAAGAAACAAGCCAGCCCTATAGAAAGTTACTGAGAAACCTGCCGGCCTCCATGGTGGTACGTGGGGGAGGGAGGAGAAGAAAACTCCAGAAAGAATGTGGACCATAGGCCGGGTGCAGTGGTTCATGCCTGTAATCCCAGCACTTTGGGAGGCCGAGGTAGATGGATCACAAGGTCAGGAGTTCAAGACCAGCCTGGCCAAGATGGTGAAACCTCATCTCTACTGAAAATACAAAAATTAGCCGAGCATGGTAGCAAGAGCCTGTAATCCTAGCTACTTGGGAGGCTGAGGTGGGAGAATCACTTCAACCAGGGTGGCAGAGGTTTCAGTGAGCCGAGGTCGGGCCACTGGACTCCAGCCTGAGAGACAGAACGAGACTCCGTCTAAAAAAGAAAAGCCAGGCCCAGTGGCTCACACTTGTAATCCCAGCACTTTGGGAGGCCGAGACAGGTGGATCACAAGGTCAAGAGTTTGAGACCAGCCTGGCCAACATGGTGAAACCCCCGTCTCTACTAAAAATACAAAAAATTAGCTGGGCATGGTGGTGAGCACCTGAATTTTCAGCTACTTGGGAGGCTGAGGCAGGAGAATTGCTTGAACTAGGGAGTTGGAGGCTGTAGTGAGCCCAGATGGTGCCACTACACTCTAGCCAGGGCAATAGGGCAAGTCTCCGTCTCAAAAAAAAAAAAAATGTGGACCACAGAGCATGCTCTGATGGGTATGTGGGCTGACAAAGAACAGGGAGCATTAACAGTGAAAATGAAGAGTCTTCCCCGCCTCCCAGCGTGGACCTTGACCTGGGCCAGACCAAGGCCACTTTAGGAAACCTCCCCGGAGCGTGTCTCGGATGGCCCACGCTGCATCTTGGCCTACCTCTGGGGCCCTTCTTGCCCACAGTCGTACTTTCCAACCCCCTCGACCCCAAGAGGTGTTCATTTATAACCTCCCTGTATCTTCTCAACTTCCAAAACTCAGCTCGGACTTCATTCATCCAGACAAGCCCTTGGCTGAGTCTTGACAAACTGGCACAGGGTCCCCTGACAGAAGACAGCTTCTCTTTATCTTTGCTTTCCGTTATCTTAGCTGAGTCTGGCCTCCCCAGCACGCTTCTCCATTTGGGGACAGTTCGTGCAGTTCGTGCTGATGGGAATTGGCAGGGGCACACCGTCCAGACAGAGACAACTGAAACACAGGTGTCCTGCTGGTGTGCCAGCAGGGTAGCCGTCCTACAAGGAGGAGGGCATGTTGGCTGCTGCCCATGCAACAATCACTGTGAGACAAACAGTCCCATGGGGAGTGACGCGATGTAAAGAAAAGGAATCTGAAGGAGAGAAGAAGCTGAAGGGCCAATAAACACAAAAGAGACACTCACCCTCCCCATAATTGGAAAAATGAATGGCCGCTGTTGCCGAGGGCTGGTGAGGATGAGGCCCCGGGCCTGCAGAAGGGCACATCCGGTCGGCTGCCTCAACCAGCCAGCTGGGTAGCTGCTGCCCTTTGCATGTAAATAAAGCTCCTCAAAGCCCATTTCACAATTGCTGGGAGAAACAGCATCCTTCCCTATCTTTCCAGGGAGGAAGTGGCTGTTTTTTTTTTTTTTTTTTTTTTTCAGATTTCTCCCAGCTACATCCAGCGTCTTGTTCTGTAATTTTTTCCCAAATTACCGACTGCCTTCTTTCAAGGGGAAATGGAACTCAGAAAGATGGGAGGATACATGATATGAACACGTATGACAGAAGCCTGTCCATTCCCACTAAGGTTGAAGCGTGCGTTCTCTGCGATCCAGTCATTCATGTCTACACAGAGTCCCAGGAAAAGGTCTGTGTGAAACATTTGTAATGGTAACCGAGTAGCCATGACCTAGCCCTCCTTCAGCAAGGAATGAATAAACTGGTTTATTCTGTCAACACAGCAGTTAAAATGAGAGAATTAGGTCTGCATGTATCCCAATAACATAATAGCGAAAAGAAAAAATGAAGAGCAAACTGATAGGGTAGGAAGTTATCACTTATATCTATTTCAAAAACGCTCAAAACAACAGTAGATATTTATGGATTCATGTAATAATGCAGTAAAAACAAAAAATCAGAGCCAGGACTGTGGCACACTGAGTTCTGCACAATGGTCGCCTCTAAATGTGGGTTCATGCTGGATGATGTGACCCCGGGGAGGGGGGCCTTTGCTATATTTGTCATGTTTTGGTTATTTGAAACGGAGAGAGAGCACTGTAGTTATACTGTAAAATGCTAGCATATTTTTAATTTGGTGAGTGGTGAGTATATAGGTGTCTGTTGTGCTATTTTCTGTGTGTTTGAGTGGTTTCATAATTTTTAGAAAATTAAACGATGAGCCCAGATGTGGCTCACCCTGTAATTCCAGTGCTTGGTGGGGAGCGGTGGGCAAGGCAGAAGGATCGCTGAAAGACCAGCCTGGGCTAGATAGCAAGATCCTACCTTTACAAACAATTTTTAAAACCTTTTTTTAATTAAAAAAATGATAAACAATGAAAAACTGCAAAGAAATAGACCGAAAAGTTCACAGTCGTTTTTGCCACATTTTGTGACTATGTTATTTTTATAATGAAAAAATCACAGATGATAATTTTGATTGCTTTAAAAAGTAATTATATGGAAAAGAAAAACAAATAGCAAACCATGGCCTGTTTCCTGAGGCCTGCATCTTTGTATCAGCCTCTTGGCAAATAGGGAGCCCTTTGTGAGGTGTGATTAATAAAATCCACTGGCTGGGTATTAGCACCACCACACAATGAACTCAGTGTTGCTAATTCTTATGCCAATATTTCCACAGGATTCAGTGGATGGAATCTTCCTGAATGTGTTATTTATGGTACCAAATGAAAAAAGACCTCATTTACCAGCCACACTCTTAGCTGCAAAGAGACAGACAGATTTTTATGCAGGTTCTCCATTTTGTTTTTGCCCAATTTAAAACCAGCATCTTTGTCGTAACCAAAATTGATTCAGGGCATATTTTGCTGCATTAGGTCCTGGGCCTGCGATCACTAAGACTTTTGAAATGTAAATAAAGTTCCCCAAGCCCCCATTTCACAAATATTGGGAAAACCAGGCTCCTTCCCATATTTCCAGGAAGAAGAGGGGTGCGTTAACATTCTTCCCAGTCACCTCTAGCTTCTTGTTTCGGAATCCTTGCCCCAGATTACTGAACATCTCACTGCATTATCCTCCTGAATTTGTATCTCCTTCATGGGGGATACTTCCCACCTCAAGGTGTGAGAAATTGGGGCATGCATGGGAGAGATGGAGGTGGCTACATTACTGTGCCCCAAAACCTCCTAAAGATGAACGTCACATACCCTTGGCACTCAAAGCCCCAGTTGTTAAACGCCCTCTACTGTCCTTGCCGGCAGGAACTTCCCAGTGGCTCTTTCCCAAGTGGAACCTTGCCTGTCATTTTCTTTTTTTTTTGAGACAAAGTCTCACTCTGTTTCCAGGCTGGAGTGTAATGGCACAATCTCAGCTCACTGCAACCTCCGCCTCCCGGGTTCAAGCGATTCTCCCGCCTCAGCCTCCCAAGTAGCTGGGATTACAGGCATCCGTCACCATGCCCAGCTAATTTTTGTATTTTTAGTAGAGATGGGGTTTCGCCACATTGGCCAGGATGGTCTCAGTCTCCTGACTTTATGATCCACCCATCCCAGCCTCCCAAAGTGCTGGGATTACAGGCATGAGCCACCACGCCTGGCCAATTTTGTTTTTTATTCCTCTCTGCTCTCCACCTAATTTTATCCACTCATCCTCCCCCAATGTTTTCTTCTTTTTTTTTTTTTTTGGTCTGGGGTCTTTTAGTCTTTCACTCTCGGGCACTTTGAAGAAATGTATTAAACAGGACAATTTTGTTTTAATAGTCTTACCCTTGGCTTTGCTCCACAAGCTTTGTTTTTAAAACAAAAATACGGTTTATCAAAACAAGACGATCCTTAAGGGTTTGGTTAAACAAGAATTCTCTATGCCAAGTGAAACTGCCAGCATGCCAGCAGAAGTTAAATTCTCACACTCCCCCCGCCTCCCCCCGCCCCTCCCCCCCACCGCTTCCACTCTGCAGCAGCCCTGCCACCAGCCCCACCCCTTGAAAATCTAGTTTGGCAATCAGAACATATCCAGAAGAGAATCGAACCGCGTTGTGCTAGGGGTCAGATGAATGATGCAAGCAAGCAATTTTGTAGGCATTGGTATGGCATGGAGGAGAAAACTAAGGCCTTGTCCCACCTGCTCAGAAAAGTTAGGAAATGACAGAAACAGGAACAGAGTTTCAATAGCAACGTCTCTGAACTGGCTTTTTGTATTCTCGAGCTGAGTTTGCAGGCTGGTAGCAGTTCCCTGTCTAGAAGAGACAATGGACCAGAGCCATCAGCTGCTTCCTGGGGGAAGCGGTGGTGGCTGGGGAGGGGGTCGTAACTCTGCTGCAGGCTACTTGCCAAGGACAGAGGGAAGGCTGTGTTCTGCCTGAAGGTGGAAGTAAAGGAACATTCTAACTGGGGAAAACCCTTCAATCCTAGCCCAGCTGAGCAGGGAGCTGATTTTCGAAAGCAAAGCTGTACCGACAGCTGCCTTGCCGTATATGACCTCCTATATTAAGAAAAAGTGGCAAAAACAGAACTGAAAGAAGCAGAGACCTTCCCACAGTGCCAAGGCAGCCTTTAAGTCAGCTTTAGAAATAAATCAGCTGTGAGCAAATAATACCTAGCACCGTGCTTGGTCTTCAGCAACTCACTACTCAGTTGAAGTCTGTTGAACAGATCAAGGATAACTGAACTCAGGAATAAGCATGATATAATTAATTGCAGCTCTGGCCCTAAGACTTCCTTGGGTTTCACCCCTGGCTGAGATGGTACCACAAAGGAGACTCCTTGTTGGCTCCTGCAGCTCTGAGCTGAGCTGAGACCCAGGGCGTCAGGGTGGGAGGGGGCTGCAGCTTTTGCGGAAGACTAGTGAGCTCATGCCACTGCTTGGAGAAAGGAGACATGACCACAGTCATGTTAAAGAGGGCAGGGCAGGGCAGGGCTGAAGAGCCCCCTCTCCACAGACGTGTCTTACTATGATGACAAGGGCCAAGTTTTTTTCTTCACTTTTCCCTCCACTCCTAGGTTCAGGTCAACATGAGGGTGACCATCGCCAGGGTCAGTGCATTTGGTGTGAGACCAGGGACCGTTTCTGGGAATGTAAGGCATCTCGTCCTTCAAATGCTCACTTCACAGCCATTGCAAGTGCCCTGAACCTTTGCAAGGGATGTTCTAAGAAAGGGAACAGCTATCAAGTCCTCAGAATCAGGTTCCACCGAGATCCAAGCCCTAGTGCGGGAGTGGCCCCTGTCCACTGGCTTTCTCCGAAAACAGCAGCAGTGGGGGTCAGACACTTCACGGCTGGGCTGAGCGTCTTTCAAAGCACGAATTACCCAGCTTATGTTGCAGGGTGCACAGGAGAACAGAGGACGTATTCAAGGACACAGAGGTCTTATTTATTTTTACTTTTGAGAACCGTCCACAATGCATTTCCACCCTGCTTTCCTTCCGTGGCTGCTACTGTAGCTCTTATTTATACTATCAGCCCTTAAAACAAGGTGACGTGGATGTGGGACTTGAAAGAATGAATCGTGTGGCCTTTAGCACACCATTGTTCAGCAGAGGCACCCTTCCCAGCCTGCCTGGTGCTGTCAGAACCATGGCTGGAGAAAGTGCCTCCCGCTGTCCTTGAGTCCTTCCTGGGAGGCGTCCGTATCTGTTTCGTTTGTGCTGATCCCTGCAGGAGACACAGAGGGCAATGGAATAACTACTGGTGTAAACCATGGGCATAAGATGTTTATTTCAATGTTTCAATGGAAGTCATAATTTTCTGGTCAATCTGCAATAAAATTTAACCTAATACAAGCCTGGTATTAGAATGAACTAGATACAGAGAGGGATCACGAGTGGGGAGATGGCCTATTGGATGAGCAGAGCTTTTTGAAACTTGGATATGGTAAGAGGGTTGTGTGTCACCTGAGTGACAGAGGTGGCCCTACTCGGTATTGTGTAAAATCACTAGCTGATATATGGATGACGTCACCACTGACACGTAAGCATTCCTGTCATCTCTTGCCTGCAAACTGATGGTGAGATACTCCTGGTAAAATTATTTCTCATGCGTCCTTCATGCTTAACAAAGTGTTGCATTGACTTTTGCTTATTTTGTGGATGTTTGCCAGTGACTCTTGGACCCAGAATTGGAAGCAGAACCCAGACAGGTTGATTAACTTTACCCAAACCACTGGTGAGGTTTGCACTGACTAGAACATACCCACTAATTAGCCTAGAGATAAAAATTCTTAGGAGAGAAACTTCATCATGGAAAATTTCATTAATTTTTATAAATATTGGGAAGGGAAATGGTGTAGTATAATCCTCCTGTATTCATCATCTAGCTTAACAATTGTCATCTCATACCCAATTTTTTTCATCTGTACTATTCCCCAACTGGATTGTTTTGAAGCAAATCCCAGATATCGTGTCATTTTGTCCATAAATATTTCAGTATGCCTCTCTAAAATAGTAAAGCTCTTTATTATTGTATTTCTTATTTTTGGAGATGGAGTTTCGCTCTTGTTGCCTGGGCTGGAGTACAATGGCGCGATCTCAGCTCACTGCAGCCTCTGACTCCCGGGTTCAAGAGATTCTTCTGCCTCAGCCTCCTGAGTAGCTGGGATTACAGGCACCAACCACCATGCCCAGCTAATTTGGTATTTTTAGTAGAGACGGGATTTCTCCATGTTGGCCAGGCTGGTCTTGAACTCCTGACCTCAGATGATCCACCCGCCTTGACCTCCCAAAGTGCTGGGATTGTAGGCGTGAGCCACCATGCCCGGCTGTAAAGCTTTTTCAAAAATAACATTAATGTCAATATTGTACCTAAAATAATGAAAAATAATTACATAATGTTATCAGATAGTTATTGAATTTTCACATTTTGCTGATTATCTTACGAAGTTTTTTAACAGTTTGTTTCACTCGGCACAATCAGGACTTCACCAGAGCAGGTGAAAACATTGCAATGGTTCTTGTGTCTCTGAGGTCTCTTCTAATCTCTACTCTTTCTTTCCCTCACCCCCTGTTCGGAATGTTGTGAGGCACATGGATGTGCTTTGGTGAAGGAATAGGTCGAGGCGGATATCCAGGCCTGCATGACCCTGTGAGTTCGAAATGCTGGCGCATACCTCCATTTGTTATATAACCTGTTTGTGTAAGTTCATACTTGGCTCTGAGCCACTATTCTCTGTAAAAGGTATAACTGTCCTGCTAACGCTGTTCAGGGGCTCTTGGCTCCTGGGGCTCAACTCACCTCAACATGACTTAACACAACGGGTACACTGGTGCCCACAGAAATTGAAGAGTGGACCGTCTTGCAGATGGACAGAGGGGAGCCACAGCACGGTTCATGCTGGTACCCAGAGAGAGAAACAGTGAAGCTGCTGACCCTGAAGGCAACAGAGGGGAGGCAGGAGCTGCAGAGCCGGAGCAAATAGCTGAGATAAGAGCGGAGAGCGTGAGAGAAGTTACTTGTGAAAGAGCTCGTGTGAAAAAGCTGTTAATGAAAGCTGCTGCTGAATAAAAGCCTATTCACCTGCCTACAGCCTCCCAAGTATTCTTTCTGCTCATCCACCCACTCCCCTTGCACCGCAGCATGGGCTGGACCCGGATTCTGGGATCTGACAAATGTATTTGTGAAAGAAAAACAATTTTTATCCTGTAGAAACTGAAATTTGCTAATTTCATTTATGTGGTATCTTTGAGCATGTGTCTCTGTCCTCTGTATTTCTGGTAGTCGGATCTCGGGCTCACGTTTTTGTCAAGAATACTTCACAGATGTTGTGTGTACCTCAGCTGCAAGACCCTTGTGCTTGGTTGCTGCCCATCAGTACCGTAGGTTATTTCATCAGAGGTAGCAAAATGGTGATTTTCTAATTTTTAAATCAGTTTTTCTTTTGTTGGCTGGAATACTTCTATAAAGAGAAACTTTCCCTCATCAACATTGATGATCTAAGGTACAGTTCATATAAAGGCAGACACATGCTTGATTCTTTCCCCTTACCAGTTTTTAAAACAAGTTGGTTTCTTAGTCTCTTCCAACCAGTGGTTTTGATACAGGATGGCTGGACTCCTGGCTAAACCAACCCTTGGGCCTGGAGCTGCAGCCCTAAGTGAAAACAGCTGACCCCGTTTTTCCACTCAAATGTTGCCTTTTTGGCCGGCCACGCCCCTATCCTGTGCCCAGAAAAAGACGTCAGCTGGCAGAGCAACACAAGCAGTCAGGGAGGCAAGCTGCTTATGAAGTTTTTAAAAATCCATTAAGACGTTGGGGATACAAGCGGCTGAGTGGAGAGTAGAGAAGCAGCATCAGAGACTACAGAGTTGAGCATCAGAGACTACAGGTAGATGGGGCTAACTTCACACGGTGCAGCTTCAGGGAACGATCGCCTTCTTCCTGCACCATCCCCTTTCCAATTCCCCATTCCATTAAAAGCCACATCCATCGACCAATAAAATCCTCTGCATGCACTACCCTTCAATCTGTTCCTGTGACCTAATTCTTCCTGGACACCTAACAAGACCCTGGGTGCCGAGAGGGCAAGGGCTTAGATGCTGCTGCAGGGCTGGCACAGAGCCTGCTCCCACCAGAGAGGAGTGACCAGCTGGTTCCAGCATTTGTTCCCTCCAGTTCCAGCACTCACCTGCTCACACACTCCCTCTCAGGAGGAGTGGCCAGCAGCAGGCTGAGTGAAATGAGCCACTCCCGTTCTGAAGAAAGTTATGTGTGGTTATGTAGACATCATCTATGATGATCTCATTCAGAAGGGCCCAGTGACAGCTTCTCATTTGTAAGGGACTGACCAGATTCCATGCCACGAGGAATTTCTCTATGGCCTAGTCACCTATTTGTCTGCTTCATTCACACAAGTGTGGTTAGGGTGAATGAATACATGGGTGGGTAAACTTCTGTAGGCCACCAGGCAAATGTTATATTATGTCTGCTGCTCCTGAATATATGTTGGATGATAACCATTTGTAGTTTTAATAAGGCACTAGGCTGAGGCAGTGAGGCAGAACGGCAGGCAGGAAGAGGGTGAAAATATGTATTGAGTGCCTGTTTTGTGTAAGCAGGTTTCTAGTCACTTAAGATATACCTGAATGGGCTGGGTGCAGTGGCTCATGCCTGTAATCCCAACATTTTGGGAGTCCAAGGCGGGCAGATCACCTGAGGTAGGGAGTTCAAGACCAGCCTGATCAACATGGAGAATTACGTCTCCACCAAAAATACAAAATTAGCTGGTGTGGTGACCCATGCCTGTAATCCCAGCTATTCGGGAGGCTGAGGCAAGAGAATTACTTGAACCCAGGAGGCAGAGGTTGCAGTGAGCCGAGATTGAACCATTGCACTCCAGCCTGGGTAACAGAGCGAGACTCTGTCTCAAAAAAAAAAAAAAAGTATACCTGAATAAAACAAAGAGCCTTACTGTCCTAGAACTTGCGTTTCTACCTGGGGAGACCGTCAATAAACCGTCCACAAGATAAATACAGCAGATGCTGTGAGAAGATGATGGTGCTATGGTGGGCTGTAGAAAATAGAGAGAGTAGAGGGGAGTGAGAGGGACTGTACACTGGGATTTCGGTTTTACGCACAAGGGTCAGTGGTGCCATTTTAGCAAAGATCTGAGGGAGGCAACGGAGGAAGCTATGCAGAAGTGTGAAAGAAGAGTGTTCCAGGTACAGGAATTGACAAGCGCCAAGGTCCTACTGTATCTGCTTTGA
The DNA here is from genome assembly GCA_963573385.1 of Cacajao melanocephalus. Classification (NCBI taxonomy): domain Eukaryota; kingdom Metazoa; phylum Chordata; class Mammalia; order Primates; family Pitheciidae; genus Cacajao; species Cacajao melanocephalus. The sequence goes on from CAUYLG010041685.1 coordinate 58,934, forward strand.
GTTCAAGAGCAAGGAGGATATTGTACATCACTCTTTGTGTCTCACTTTTTTGTCAAACATGGTGCTTCTAAAACGAACCCATATTTTGGAGTATAGCTGTGGTTCATTAATTCCCATCACTGAATATTATTCCATTATGTAAATATACCACAATTTATTTAGTCAATTAGCATTTGGGTGATTTCTAGTTGTTTGCTCTTATAAATGCTGCTAAGGGCCAGGCACAGTGGCTCACACCTGTAATCCTAACACTTTGGGAGGCTGTAGTAGGAGGATCACTTGAGCCCAGGAGTTTGAGATCAGCCTAGGCAACATAGTGAGACCTCATCTCTACCAAATATATATATATATCTATATATACAGAGAGAGAGAGAGAGAGAGAGAGAGAGACAGAGTTTTGCTCTTATTGCTCAACCTAGAGTGCAATGGTATGATCTCAGATCACTGCAACCTCTGCCTCCTGGGTTCAAGTGATTCTCCTGCCTTAGCCTCCTGAGTAGCTGGGATTACAGGTGCACTCCACCATACCTGGCTAATTTTTTGTATTTTTTTTTTTAGTAGAAATGGGGGTTTCACCATGTTAGCCAGGCTGGTCTCGAACTCCTGACCTCAGGTGATCCGCCCGCCTCGGTCTCCCAAAGTGCTGTGATTACAGGCGTGAGCCACTGTGCTTGGCCTCTTACAAAAATATTTTTTAAAAATTTACCAGGCATGGTGGTGTCTACCTCTATTCCCACCTACTTTGGAGGCTGAGGCAGGAGGATCACTTTAGCCTTGGAGCTTGAGGCTGCAATGAGCTACGATGGGGCCACTGACTCCAGCCTCGGTGACAGAGTGCAAGTTTGTCTCAAAATGACAACAACAATAATAATAATAATAATAATTAGAATGTACTCTGTGAACATCAGCTAATACCTACAGTCATTTTCACTGGCCAAAGAGAAAGGGACAGGTGTAGACTGAGTTCATGCCCAGTAAAACTCAGTGGCATTGCAGTTTCAAGGGAACTGCACAGTAGCATGAATGAAGGGACTGTGGAAAAGATGCTGGATGATCATGAGACACATGTTGATAAGCCAGCTGCTATAGTAACTTATTTATGTTGGGAATGGCTATTGCTTTCAGTAAAACAATGTCATTTGTCCATAACTTTAAGTTAATTTTAACAACTTTCATTGGTTTTGTAACTTTGTCCTTAATTTTTAAATCAGTTTTCATTTTATAGCTATAAAAGAACTACCCACAAAAGAACATTATTATAAAAATAATAAAGTCACCAGGCGAGGTGTCTTACACCTGTAATCCCAGCACTTAGGGAGGCCAAGGCAGGCAAATCATTTGAGGTCAGGAGTTCAAGACCAACCTGACCAACATGGAGAAACCCCATCTCTACTAAAACTACAAAATTAGCCGGGTGTGGAGGCGCATGCCTGTAATCCCAGCTACCCGGGAGGCTGAGGTAGGAGAATCGCTTGAATATGAGATGCGGAGGTTACGGTGAGCCAAGATTGTGCCATTGTACTCCAGCCTGGGCAACAAGGGTGAAACTCCATCCAAAATAATAATAATAGTAATAAAGTCCACACCCACGTATGAATCTTTTTTTTTAATTTAGAAGAAATTGAACTATTACTCAAAGTGAAGAGAAAGTGATCATAGGAGATGCTTTTGGTAGCTTGCCCAACATCAGTTACCTCTCTGTCTTAGTCCATTTGTGCTGCTAGAACAAAATGCCTTAGACTGGGTAATCTGGAAACAATAGTAATGTATTGCTTACAGTTCTGGAAGCTGGGAAGCCCAAGATCAAGGTGCCAGCAGATCTGGTGTCTGGTGAGGGCTGCTTCTTGCTATGTCCTCACTTGATGAAAGGGGCAAACATTCCCTTGGCTCTCCTTAATGCGGGCACTAATCCCATTCACGAAGGCAAAGCTGTTACGACATCATCATCTCCTAAAGGCCCCACCTCTGAATACTATTGCATTGGGGATTAGGTTTCAACATATAAATTTTGGAGGGACACAAACATTTCGACCATAACACTCTCTTTTTCTGCTTCCTACTGCAGCCTTGATTTTGTTTAACTATTTCACTTCCCCTGTGCAGCCACATATCTGGGGAGACTGCCCCATCTACTCTCCAAACTCCTGATGGGTCCTAGCCAATTGTAGCCACCTCATATAACTTGGCAGTGGTTGTCCTGAACATGAGCTGATGATGAAATTTTGTCCAACAAGACCCAAGGGATAGGGTGGTGGGGTGTTTCTAGGAAAGATTTCTTCACTGGTTTTTTTTTTTTTTTTTTTTTTTGAGATGGAGTTTTACTCTTGTTGCTCAGGCTGGAGTGGTTGGCTCACTGCAACCTCCGCCTCCTGGGTTCTAGCAATTCTCCCATCCCAGCCTTCGGAGTAGCTGGGATTACAGGCATGTGCAACCATGCCCAGCTAATTTTTTCGTATTTTCAGTTGAGACGGGGTTTCACCATGTTGGCCAGGCTTGTCTCAAACTTCTGACCTCAGGTGATCCATCCACCTTGGCTTCCCAAAGTACTCGGATTACAGGCATGAGCTACTGCACGTGGCCAGATTTCTTTGCTTTTAACAAGAGATACAAATAAATGTTAACTCCTATCTTGTTTCTGTGAAATAGTTGTGTCTGGACGTCTCACTTAAAACTCCTGCAGCTACCTTGTAAGCACAGAGAGAAGCAGGAATGCCGGGGGTGGAGGAACAGAAAGGTGAAAATGATCTGAGTGCTAACTTTCACATGCACGAGCCCTGGAGAGCCCTATCTCCTGACTTTTGTTTCAGGAGATGATCAGTTTCCCCTGACATTTGCTCCGTTGAAGGTAAGTGCCCATTACTTGCAGTTCAACACGTCCTAACTAGCAAAGGGTCCTGCAGGGTCTACTCTGAGGATGTGCCTGGGCTCCTGGCCCACTTCCCACAGCAGGCGTGACCTCCTGCAGGCTCATTATCCCAGCACCTGGCACAGGCCTGGCAGCCAGTAGATATTTAATAAATAGCTGCATATGAGGGATGCATAATAGATTATAAGTGAAGGGACCTAACCTGTGGGCCATACACATGAGGTAGCACATGAATCCCTCTATGGTGCCCCTTTCGGAGGCAGCAAAGATACTGGATGTCTGCATTCCCAAGTGGCACCCCTCTAAAGCAAGCTGCATCTCTACATAAGTTACTAAACACTGGAAGCCAACTAGTAGAGGCCCAACACTGAATGGCAAACAGTCAGCATAATGAAAAGCAAATTGGAACGATTAATAGGAATGCAATCAGAAGCTCTGCAGGAATAATGGAGAATAATAGATCATAAATGAGGTACGGGATTGGCTCCATGGGTATTTCCAGCCCAGCAGGCAGCATGCTATATTCATGCTTCACATCAACAATGGCAGAGAAAATAGATGTGATTTTACGAAACAATGGACCTAACTAAGCAGGCATATTTAGTTCTCTTCAAAAAGAAGGAGGGAGCCGCAGCTGACTAAAACAATTTGATCTTCTTTCCATCTCCAGCTGGAGATTTTAGAATGAAGCAAAAATGAATTTTCATCCTTTTCACGTTCACTTTGTAAAAATTGCTTTTATTTCCCAGGTTGGGTAGGAATCTTAACAGAAGATGTAACAACTCTAGGTAAAAGCGTACAATTGTAAGATCTGCTTAGTAAGTTTCATCAAGTAGTAAGCATGCAATTGATATTATTATTATTATTATATTATTTGAGACAGGTTTTCACTCTTGTTGCCCAGGCTGGAGTGCAATGGCGTGATCTCAGCGCACCACAACCTCTGCCTCCTGGATTCAAGCAATTCTCCTGCCTCAGCATCCGGTGTAGCTAGGATTACAGGCATGTGCCACCACACCCGGCTAAGTTTTTTTGTATTTTTAGTGGAGACAGAGTTTCTCCATGTTGGCCAGGCTGGTCTCGAATTCCCCACCTCAGGTGATTTGTCCCCCACCTCGGCCTCCCAAAGTACTGGGATTATAGGCGTGAGCCACTGCGCCCCGCCATTATTTTCTTTGCAGATAAAATATGAAAAGAAAATGTATGGAAGTCTAATTTATAGGCACTGTAGCTTTGCAACCATAAATAAAACTCTAGTAGAGCACAGAGATAACAAAAGTAAATACATAGAATCTTGGCCTTCATGCAGGCTATGAAATGAACTCCGCCAAGAAGAAAAAAGACAAGCACTTCCTCCTCCCAATAGTGGTTCTGTTTTGTTTAAAAATAAGTGATGTAAGCAAGTTTGTTCAAGACTGATTTTGAGACTTGCAGGAAAGACAGGCAGGAAACCTGGGGGACGGTGGGCCCCCGAGTCTGAAGACCATTTCTCCCAGTCCTGACTAGCTCATCTCTGCTCTGCAGGGAGGCAGGTCCTGCCCTCACTGTGCAGCAGGTCCAGACGACTCCTCACTGGAGGAAGAATATCACTGCTGGCCAGAATTCTGACCTCGGGGAACCAGATGCCTGAAAATTATATTTCTACAGAGGATCTCACTGATTTTGTGAGTTGCCTGGTTGGTTGGAAAAAATTTTTTGACTCTGGTTGACACAGAGCACCAGGATTATGAGACCAGGCTGCCAGTCTGGGCCTGTGCTTGGCTCCACCCGCTGTGTGACTTTAGACAAATTGCTTAAACTCTCTGAGCTTTAAATATCTATATGTAAACTGGGATTAATAAATAATACATCTTAGGGGATGCTGTGAGGATTAAACGAGTTAACACTCATTGTACAGCACTTAGAATAGTGCTCAGCACTTAGCATGTACTTACAACTTCACCTGCCATTCTTTTAGCTCCGCTTTATGGCAAATCCAAGAAGTGTCTAGTTTAGGAGTGTCAGAGCCACATGGGATGTCTATACCTCCATCAGGGCTATAGACCTCATGGCACAGCTGATCTGCACAGGAGCAGATGGAAGGGGATGTCTGTGTCCTCACCCCCTTCGAGATTTATCATTTTACTGCCTAGAGGAAAAGGGAGACAAACCATGATAGAAAATGTCAGCTCTTGCTTATGGCTAGGAAAGTGTGTTAAATAACAGAAGCCCTCCCCAAGACTGGCCTAAGACAGACGAGGTTCCATTTGTCTCATGAAAGGAGTCTCTAGGAGGACAGGCCAGAGCTTTTGCAGCTGCTCCAAGAGGCCTCAGGGACGGAGTCTCTGTGTGTGTTTTCCTTCTCTCATCCTGAGCTGATTGGATTTCCTTTCCATATTTTTTTTCTCACGGTCACAAGATAGCTGCTGTTCTGCCCATAGTCACAATTGCATTCCAGGCAGAAAGAAATGGAGAGTATACAGGGGGAAAAGAAGTGCTTTCCTGTACAAGGGTATTGCCCTGCTTTTTTGGGGATGGACAGCCTCTCCAGAGATTTCTGCCTGCCTCTTACTAGATAGAATTGTTGTATTCTCCCCCTCCTCCACCAGCCCCTGGCTGCAAGAAGCTGAGAAATGGTGAAGTTTGGTTTTTCAGCTTTTGGAGCCAAGAAAGGCAAAGGGGGAAAAGGTGGGAGTAATTTTAGGGATACAATCTACAGAATTGACCACACGTGGCAATGCCACAGAGGAATATCCCTTCCTAGATTCGATTTTTGATTCACTAAAACATTGCTTAGCCTTTTACCACAAAGAAATTTCTGAGTGGAAATGGTTTTTGTCCTAGAATATGCACTAATCATGTTGTCTTTGGGAGCCCAGCATGGAATCCTGACGTGAAAAAAAAAAAAAAAAACTTTCCTCTTGCAGTTTTATTCCACAGTGAAAGATTAGGCTTAAAATATAAATTCCCTTAAAACAGACAATACAAAAAGTTAAATTTAGACATAACAGAGTAACTTCTAGAGCAGAAAATGCCTGAGCCAGGTGTTTAGTGAGAAGACCTGCGCTAAGAACAGGTGTGGAGGCAGTCTGGCCTGAACAGCAAAATCTGCTGCTCCGCAATGTTGCCCAACCAGGATACTTTTGTCAACTCGGCACTAATGTAGATTTATTTTAGGAAACTAAAGACGATCATTTATCACAGAAAGTGGGTTAAAACCAAAAGAAGCGCTTTGTTCAACCGAGTCTTCCAGGTCACCCTGGTGTATCTACCAGCTAAGGGTCTGGCTGTCCTGGCCACTCCCTCGCCCCTCCCTTTCCCCTGCCTTCCACCTCAACTGTGAGTTCTGGATGTTTCTGGCTTTTGGAGTTGGCCTCAGTAGCGAGCAAAGCTTTTGTGCAGGTACAAAGTGTTTTGAAAGATTTTTTTTTCCAACTGTTTTTCATGAGAACTATTTTTTTTTAAATGGAGTCTCGCTCTGTTACCCAGGCTGGAGTGCAGTAGTGCAATCTCGGCTCACTGCAACCTCCACCTCCCGGGATTAAGCAATTCTCCTGCCTCAGCCTCCTGCGTAGCTGGGATTACAGGCATTCGTCACCACACCTGGCGAATTTTTGTATTTTTAGTAGAGACGGGGTTTCCCCATGTTGGCCAGGCTGGTCTTGAACTCCTGACCTCAGGCGATCCACCTGCCTCGGCCTCCCAAAGTACTTGGATTATAGGCATGAGCTACCGTGCCCGGCCCACAGAAACTGTTTTTATTGTCAGTGCATGGAGGAAGTGATGAGTGATTCGTTCGCGTTTCCCTGGGGTCACAGGGCCCAGGGTGATGTGCTGCAGGCCTTAGAACTCACAAGCTATAAACTTGTTGCCTTCCCTCTGAAACAGAGGCCCCGAATTTGGTGCACATGTGCATCAGTGAGCGCTTGCTCAAAATGTAGATTTGGGGCCTGACTCTGGCTATTCTGGCTTCAAAATTCCTTAGTGGGACCTGGAAATCTACATCTTCCATAAGTAGCCCAGGCGGCCTTTACTGATGTGAGGCAGAAACCACACTTTTGAGAAACCTTGTTCTCTAGCCTGGTGTCTTCGTCCATCTGTGCTGCTATAACAAAATATCTGAGACTGGATAATTTACAAATAATAGAAGTTTATTTCTCCCAGTTCTGGAGGCTGGGAATCCCAAGATCAAGCCACCAGCAGATTCAATGCCTGGCAAGCGCTGCTCCCTGCTTCCAGGGTGGCACCTTGTTGCTGTGTGCTTACATGGTGGAAGAAGGAGGGGCCAAAGGGGATGGGAAGGGTGAATTCTCTCCCTTAAGTTGGTGTGCCCCTTCCGCCATGTGAAAGCATAGCAAGAATGTGTGAGTAGCCCTCATCAGACACCAGATCCACTGGCACCTTGACCTTGAACTTCCAGCCTCCAGAACTAGGGGAACTAAATGTCTGTTGTTTATAAGCCACCCAGTCCACTGTGCTTTGTTATACAGTGTGGGTGGACAAAGATGCTCACATGGTGAAGTGGCTTGCACTAGTCAGGCACAGCTAGAAAAGCAGAGCTGGGATTCAGACTCATGCCCTGTTCCAAAACCAGAACTGCGACCCCTTGTTTAGATGGCTTGTGGACTACTCGTTGTATTGAGAGTACCACTTTACTTCCAGATTCTACCCTATATTTTCACTAAGTGAATACAATCTCATGGAAAACTTCTAGAATTCAGCATTGCTTCGTTGTATTTCCAGTTGCCCCAGACTAAATTTATCTGTCCCAGTTAAGTCCATACAAAGAGGAGTGTCAGCAGAAGAATGACAAGGTTCATACATTTGGAAAGGAGAGCTTCATTTCTTATAAAGGGTTGCAGCCTGCCAGGTGGCCATTCTGACAGGTAGGAAGCATAGCCTCCGGCCAGAATCCAGAAACAGACATTTCAAGGGTGGGAAGAATAAGGAATTTATGCTGAACGGGGTGGCCAAATATACATATTCAATAAGCTACAGGAGGATCATAAATATTTATGAACGAGGTAACCTGCGCATGCGCAACCAAGCATGGTGCCTCTCTACATTCAAAAAATGGCTGCGTCAACATGATGGGGTGGAGTATTCGCCCTCTGACACCAAAAGATGAAAAGGGGACATAAAAACCCTCTCTGTGCATCCTCTGCAGACCAGCCAGAGCCACTCTGTCGTTGGTGGTCTCTTATCAGGAAGGAATACTGGTGGGTTGTTTTGTCCAAACTTCCAAAGAGGTGCAGTGGTAGGTGGCTGGTTGATATTCAGGTGGTCTTTCCAAAGGGCTGATTCTGTTTAACCTTAGGGAAGAAAGCTAAGGGCAGGTAGCAGGGGCATGTCCTACCTCCCAACTGTCATGGTGGGGAACCCAGTGTTCAAGGTTTCCCTGGGATACCCCTGACCAAGACGGGATTGGTTCAGTTGGTTGGGAGCACGGGATTTCATTTTTCTTTTTCAGGAGTGTCAGTGTGGAAAAAACACACAAGCTTAAAGTGCTTTTTCCTATTTTCTCACTCAACAACACAACAATCAACACAGATGAAGACTTCCGTGAACAAATGTGGGAGATTTCTCTCTAGCTGCAAACAAACAAGCAGTTCTTCAGGAGACACCGGCTGGGTGTCCTCTAATCCAACCGCAGTGCTGTCTACCTGGAGGTAGCATCAGATCTCACAGTCTCTAAGGCTGCCTTCCTTACTTCCAATCACTAGTTGCAGTTCTGGGCCTCCAGAACTTCTGGCCTATCATCTTCAAGTTGGGGTTCCCACAACCTCCTCTCTGGGTTTGATTAATTTGCCAGAGTGGCCCACAGAACGCAGAGAAATACCTTTACCAGTTTACTTAAAGGACATTACAAAGGATACAGATGAAGAGATGCGTAGGGCAAGGTATGGGGGAAGGGGTTTGCTACCCTCCAGGAACCTTCAGCTACCTTGAAACGCCCTTAATTCTGTCTTTTTGGGCCTTTTATGGACACTTCATTATGTAGGCATGACTGACAGAACCATTGGCCCTTGGTAAGCAACTTAACCTCCAGCTCCCTCCACTCCCTGGAGTTGAGGGTTGGGGCTGGAAGTCCCAATCCTCTAATCCTGCCTTGGTCTTTCTGGAAAACAGTCCCATCCTCAAACTGTCTAGGGTGGCCAGCCATCAGCCAATCGTCATATAAAAAGACACCATAAAAGTAAATTATAAAAAGACATTTGGAGATTCCAAGGATTTTAGGAGTTGTGTGCCAGGAAACAGGGGATGAAGACCAAATACATATTTCACAATGTCTCCCCTTGAGATGAGATTGAGAAATGCAGTAAATTGGAAAACAGATTCTATGCCAGCATAACCAAAATAAATCTTTGCCAATTTCAGATGCAACTCAAATGTCCGTTGACCTTAAAAACAATGACCACAAAGCCAACAACAACCGTTTAAGACCTTCCACTTTCAGGGCCAGGAAGCGGGGACTGCAGTGGAAGCCGGGGTGTGGAAGCCACAAGCCTGTCTGAGGGCAGACTTCAGGAAGCAGCTTTCAGAATGTACTGCAGGTTTTAGCAGGCCATGAGTCATGTGAGCCCAATCTGCCTTCACTGGGCTTGTCTGCAGCTTGGCCTTGCGCCCCCGGACGGACACATATGTGAGGTGAACATGACAAAAAGATTCATGTGCTAAGAAGCCACCCTGGCCAAGGCGGCCTGTGCTGGAGTTTAGTGTCTGTCATGCTGAGGTGTGGCACGTTTGTTCGCAGGCTGGCCTTTATATATGCCTGTATTTCATTGTTTGCTTTTGTTTATCCCTTTAGTTGCCTAGTAAACATTTCTACTGGAAAACCTTGCCTCAGAAGAACTAAGAGGAAAAGCAATGTCCACACCCAGGCCAACCTCACCAAGGAGGGCAGAGGGTCCTCCGAGGACAGACTTGGTCAACATGGCCACAGTTCCTGCTCCAGCTAGCACTCAAAGGAGTCTGCTGGGGTCCAAGGGAACACAGGGGTAGGGGTGCATCCTCAGTGATGACTACTCTGTAGACAGAGGCCCAGGACTTCTCTCCCTCCTTCTTCAGCTCTCTGCCCTGTTGCTCTGCACAATCACAGCCCTTGTCACTTACCTGTCTGTTTCCCTGATTCCTCGCTGGCCTGCCATTGTTACGTTGCTATCCCCATGCCTATGTGGTGTGTAGTATGTAATGAAGGTTTCTCGCATGAAACCAAATGGTAGACACTGAAGTAGGGGAGAGGCTTCATGAGCAAAAGGACCATTACCCTCTCTCTTCTACCAACGAGGAGGCCAACAAACTGAGGAGACAGGCTGCCCTATCATGGGAGGACAACATGGTGCAGCCTCCCTGGAGAGCTTCTGGCAGTCCTCAGGTTGCTGTGAGGGAGCTTAAGGTGATTCGCTGTTAAACTGTTGCTATTTTGAAAAAGTTGAAAGAGCCCTGTGAAATATGTGCTCAAGCGCATTTGACTCAGGAGGTGGTTAAGAGGGGGTGAGTTTGGCAAATGCTTGTGCTGGGAATAGAACTTGGGGTGCAACTCTGTGCATGCCTGCAGGTCTCTCCACAAGATGGCACTCATCTCTTGTTCTTAGCTCCTGCTAATGACAAGTGGCTCATTTTTAAATCCCTGCAGAGCAATGAGGATGACTTCCGTCTTTTGTATTGGCAACTTACATGTTTTATTTCCCTGGAACCTGGTCTGTGGTGAAGGTAGCTGCATTAGGTACTTAAGTCTGGTGAGCCCTAGGGGGCACGACGTTGTTACACGTCCGGCAAAACCTGGCTCCCTAAGTTACCCTAAGCACAGGCATTTGGAGTGGTCGCTGGGTTACCTGTTTGAGTAACGTGCCCTATTCAATGCTGGTCTTGGCTAGTGGGACTGCTGCCATTATTTTGTATTAGTGTAACAGTCACAGGTCACACTGACTTTGTCTCTGAACACAAGCCTGGGCTTGTTTGTGATTAAGAGTATCAATCTAGGCTAGGTGCAGTGGCTCATGCCTGTAATCTCAGCACTTTGGGAGGCTGAGGCAGGTGGATCACAAGGTCAGGAGTTCGAGACCAGCCTGACCAACATGGTAAAACCCTGTCTCTACTAAAAATACAAAACTTAGCTGGGTGTGGTGGTGGATGCCTATAATCCCAGGTACTCAGGAGGCTGAGACAGGAGAATCACTTGATCCCGGGAGGCAGAGGTTGCAGTGAGCCGAGATTATGCCACTGCACTCCAGACTGGGTGATAGAGAGTCTGTCTCAAAAAAAAAAAAAAAAAAAAAAGAAAGAAAGGAAAAAAAGAGTGTCAATCTACAGGCAAAAGACCTTTGGTCTCTGAACTTCATGAAAGGAGTTAAAAAAAAATTGCAGACTGAGCTACCCAATACAAACCATGTGGAGAA